>SNQJ01S0012505.1:2793-12819 GCA_010110895.2 Picea sitchensis
TAAAAGATAAGTATCTGAATTATGCTTTTATCACATTTGGCATGACTGTGTTGTTCATGTATCATGTTTTCCGCTGTGTAAATGAGTTACTGTTGAATGCTATGGCTTGTTTAATTGTAGCAGTAACTTATATATTTTACTCTAAGAATTAAGTGTGTTTAATTGTGTTAAATGCATGTGCTTATAATTCATGTACCAATTATGTAAACATTCATGTATAGAATGGTAATTGAGGGGTTTGGAAACCTCGGTAGTGAACGGGTACACTACATAAAGCTTCAGGATAGAAGTAAGTGTGGTAATATTCTTTCCTCATGGTCAGAATTTAAATCAATGATAAGGAAGCAATTTTATCCATTAGGGTATTTACTTAAAGCAATGATGGAATGGAAAACTTTAAGTCAAAGTAAAGGTCAAAATGTACAAAGTTTCACAGAAGAATTTAGGAAGAAATATCTTGCATTAAACATTCCTTTGGATTCTTATGAAATTTTAATGAAGTATATTAGCACACTTCACAATTATATTTCACACTTTTCTCTTTTTTAACCCCACTAGTCTTGACGAAGTTTGTGTGCAAGCCACTAAGCTTGAGAACATGGGAAAGCATGTTCAAGAAGATCCCACGAAGAAACCTTCCAATATCCCACATAAATCTTTCAAGAAGTTTAAAAGGAAGGACAACAAGACCGCCATAGTGATGAGAGAAGGAGGAAATCCATCTTGCACTCATTGCAAGAAAATCAGTCACGATGATGAACACTGTTGGAAACTGCATCCAGAGAAGAGACTGAAACAATTTAGTGGAAATGGGAAGACAAAAACTATTGCTACAGTGCAACAAGATCTTGGTTCCAATTCAGGAGATGAAGGAAATATCACATCGGTTGGAGTACAAGGTAAAGATTCCCTTCATGCTAGTTCAAGTTCCAATAATGAATCTCATTTTGATGAATGAGAGAGGAATGAATTATTTCACATAAGAGTTGTATCTAAACACACTAATATAGATACATTATTTCATTTGGGTTCCCAAGTAAACTTAATATCTGAAGCACTTGTCAAGAATATGGGTCTTGAAACAAAACCATATCTGAATCCTTATCCTCTTGGTTGGGTATGTGATAAAGCAAAACTTAATGTCACCAAACAATGTAGGGTCAGATTTGCTATTGCTTCAAAGTTGATTGATGAAGTGGATTTGGATGTTTTACCACTTGATATATGTGGCACAGTGTTGGGAAGTCCTTATCTTTATGATATAAAAGCAGTCTTCTTTCGTCATGAGAACAAATACCACCTTACTAAGTGGGGAGTGGAATATTGTTAGAGCTCACAACATGAGGGTAAATACAACACTTGTTAGTGCAGGGAAAATGAAAAGACTCATAAACACTAATAAGAGATATGTACTCATGGTCATAAGAGATAAATATGTCGGGACATTCGACGCTTTCCAAGGATGTGATCCATCTCATAAAAATAAATTAATTGATATTGTTTCTAAGTATGATGATATTTTTCAGGAACCAAATGGATTACCTCCTAAGAGGGAAATCCAACATGAGATACATCTTCAACATATTCTCCTCTTCCTAATGTGGGCATGTACAAGATGTCAGTTGTGGAAATGAAAGAGATCAAGAAGCAGGTACAGAGCTTATTGGATCAAGGGGTCATTAGGCCCAGTTCATCTCCTTGTGGTTCTTTGATCGCGATGGTGCCAAAGAAATATGGCACATGGAGAATGTGTGTTGATTACTGGGCCTTAAATAAAATCACAGTGAAAAATCGATACCCTCTTCCTTGTATAGATGATTTACTTGATCAGTTGAAGAATATTGTTTATTTCACTAAGTTGGATTTGCGCAGTGGATACCATCAAACCAGGGTCGCAGAACAAGATGCATGAAAAACTGCCTTTAAAACCAAACAAGGATTGTTTGAGTGGTTAATTATGTTTTTTGGGATTTGTAATGCTCTGACAACTTTCATGCGTGTGATGAATGTTGTGTTCAGCCCTTTCCTAGATGAGTTTGTGATTGTGTATTTAGACGACATTCTTATTTTTAGCAGGACTTGGGATGAAAATGTGAGGCATGTAAAACAAGTATTGGATACTTTGCAAAGGGAAAAGATATATGTAAAATTGTCTAAATGTGAATTTGGAAAGATTGCACTTGTGTACTTAGGTCATATTGTAGGAGGAGGACAATTAAAAATTGATCCTTCCAAAATTGATGTAATTGTAAATTGGCCTGAGCCAAAAAGTGTAACCGGGGTCTGAAGCTTCTTAGGTGCAGCCCAATATTGGAGGAGATTCATTTCAAACTTCTCCTTTATAGAAGCTCCTTTGCATGCCTTAACCAGTGTGAAGAACACTTTTCAGTGGGAAGGAAAGCAACAAAAATATTTCGACACTTTGAAGGAGAAGATCAGTACCGCACCAGTATTAGCACTGTCGAATCTTCAACAACCTTTTGAGATCGAGACAGATGCCAACGAATACTCCATGGGTGAAGTATTGATGCAATATTGTAAGCCTATCTGTTACCACTCTGAAAATTTTAACCAAGTTGTTGTTAACTATCCTACATATGATAAATAGTTGTATGCATTAGTCCAAAGCGTAAATAAATGGAAGCACTACTTGTTAGGGAAGGAAGTAATCATACATACAGATGACCAACCCTTATAGTATCTCTCAGCATAGACCAAACTGCAACAATCTCGACACTATAGATGGATAGGTTTTCTACAATAATTTCATTTGGTAATCAAGTACAAAAGGATACAAGTAACAAGGTAGTTGATATGCCTTCTAGACCTCCTATTGCTGCTTCTATTATTTTGAATAATACTTCTTTATATCATGATAGCTATGTAGAACAATATGCCATCGATGAAGATTTTAGAGAAGTATATGAGAAGTTAACCCATGGGGCACATGTAGAGAGCTATTTTCTGCAGGGAAAACTACTCTACCATCTCGGAAAGCTATGTATTCCTACAAGTGAACAAGTCCATGTAAAACGAGAATCTCACACTTCTCTTGTGTCTGGGCATTTTTGGGTAGGAAAAACTATGACTCATTTGCAAAGGTTTTGTTATTGGGCTCAAATGAAAGAAATTGTAACTAAATATGTAAAGGGGTGTGTGATGTGTTCTACTTGTAAGCCCACTAATAGAAAATTGGGGCTATACTCACCACTTCTTGTTCCATCCCATCCATGGGAAAGTATCTCCATGGATTTTGTAGGGGGTTTACTAATGACCAAAGGGGGTCATGAATATTTGTATGTTGTAGTGGATAGGTTCAACAAGACGTGTATCTTGATGCCATGTAAAATGCAGATCATTGTTGAGTAGACTGCTAATCTATTATTTTAGTATGTTTGGGTTCACTTTGGGTTACCCACATCCATTGTCTCGGATCGAGATACTCGATTCCTTGGGGACTTTTGGACTAGATTGTGGAGAATGATGGACACCAAATTGAAGAGGAACACTTCTTTCCATCAACAGACCGATGGACAGACAGAGGTGGTAAACAAAACAGTGGTACTTTTTCTTCGAGGCTACTACAACAAGCATCCCAAGTTATGGGATGAATAGATACCCTATGTACAACATGCTTACAACCGAGCTTTACATTCCTCCACTCAGAGTTCACCTTTGGAGACATGTTTAGGGTACCTACCCAAGGTTCCTTTGGACTTGATGTATGGGAGAGATGCCAATGTGAATGAAGAACGAATAGAGGATAGATCCCACAAGTTCATCCTCAGGATCTAGCAGGTGCACCAGACAGTCAGGGAACATTTGGAGAAAAGTCAAGAACAATATAAATCTCAACATGACAAGCACAGGGTTGATCATCAGTTCCAGGTTGGAGATCGGATATGGCTTCACATCAGCAAGGAGAGATTAAAGGGTGAAGGAAATAAACTCATGCCCATTCATTATGGACCCTCCACTATCTTGGAGAAAAGTCGTACCAATGATTTTCATCTGGATCTTCCACCTTATATGCAGATTTACTCAGTTGTGAACGTAGAGAACTTGAAAATGTTTTAGCCTCCCATGATCATGGATCAGGCTAAGGAAGTTTCAATACCTTTGGTTGATGAGTTTGCACCTGAGTACTTGGATGAGTTAGAGGAAGATATTATCCTGGACAGAAGGATGAGGACTTCATGCAAGGGTGATGTTGATTATCTTCGAGTAGGCTTAAAGGGCATACATCCAAGCAAGGCAAAGTGGATAGAGGACAAAATGAGGGGACTTTTTCCTCACTTACCTGTTGATTGATGAAATCTTTTGGTGGTCTAAAAATCTCTCAGTGGGAAGGCGTGATCCAAAAAGGATCCAAAGAAGGATAAAAACAACTCAGAACTCACAGAGGCAACTCAGGATGCTCAGAATGGCCTTAGTAAATAGAGAAAGGGAACGAATTCAAAGTTCCCAAAACTTAGTGAAAATGACATTATCGTGAAGAGCACGTCGCAATATTTCTAATGGTGCAAACGAATCGTCAAACAGAGTTACAAATTGAAAGATATTCACAGCGAAATTTTGGTCAACCTAGCCTAGTCAGTAGGGGATGAGTCAACATCCATACTACTAACGTCAGCATCCGTACAACACACGTGGCAGGAGAATAAGGTGACACATGTCATGCTGACATCAACATGGTGACATGGCAACACTAGAGGTTGCCACGTGTCACCCAGTTTTGGCACTTTTGGAGTGATCTATGGGCTAATAAGATCATGCCACATGGTAGTTCGTATGATCTGTATGGTGATATGGAATGATGACGTGTCACAATGATGTGGCGTTGACATGGCAGAGGATGACATGGTCGAATGGGAGGCTACCACATGGCCCAATCAGGGGCTTCCACGTGGCATGCGACAAAAGCACAAGGACAACCCATGTCCAATTTTTGAAAAAAATTATGGATTGGCGGGTTCTCCAAATCTGGTGGACCAAGCCAAATCCGACCATGTACTAATCGTTAGCACACTGGATAGAGTCACCACCAAAATTGGTGGAATGGTAATATATATATATATATATATATATATATATATAACGTATGGTTTCAACTATATATCCAAAAGGGGGAGGCCCGCGGGTTTGAACCCGAGACCTCCTCCCCACACTGTGCCTTAACATTCACGCCGAAACCAACGAACCAACGACCCATGCTTTGTATTGACCTCCGACAAAATTACTTAAGTGTTGATTTCGTGGAGCCCTAGAGGGGAGGTGCACGTGCGGTACGACCTTGAGCACACATTTCAATGCAACACAATCATTAATTGCAGGTTGCAGAGGGGCACAAAAATCGAGACAAATTTCTTCATGGGCCTGGAAGTGATAGAGTCGGATCGAGGCGTAGAGACAGTCTTTTTTGGTAATTCAACACCATGAATTCAGTGGTGCTGTCTGTTTTTTGATCTGAGCATTATTTCTGCAGCTTGATTTCAGAATGAAGTATACTTATGCATTTTTCCAAATTATTTTGTTGAGTCAATGAAAAGGCCTACCCATTTGAGAGCACGACTCGGAAATGTATTCCACTAGGGACGAACTCCATTATCAAGTTTTTGCGTTCATATTTGATGCTTATGTCTCTTCATTATTGAGCTTTTCCTTCTTTAATGATGTGTTTAATTTATACTCATTTAATACAATTCTTTATAAGTCACTTGATGAAAATATCTTGGATCATTAAGTAACCCCTTCGAATGTTAAGAAGAGAAACACTAACATAAGTTTATTACCATCCAAGATCAAAATATGTCAATCCCATGTGAAGGATGCTTTTTATAAAATTTTGATCCTTCTAAGATTTTTACATGAAGATAGGTTTAGATTCTAGAATAATATCGAGATATTCATGCTTTGAGTACACCAATAATTATTAAAGTGAACTAAACAAACTCTAGAGTGATCCTTCAAGTAAAGTTTGACCAAATCAAAGGGATGCATATGTATTAGACCTTTCTGAAGCACATGTAAATTTGAGGGAAAAGTTGTGCTCATCAACAAATCAAGGAAAGATGATGGCGTTTCAAAACATCCTAGACAAATTAATAGTATCCATACTAAACAAGTGGGGTTGCAAAGGCAACAAGTCCCTCCTGAGGTCAGACTGTAATCGTCACCGAGGTTGTTGATTATTTATTGATTGACTATCGCATGGAAATGGTTGATCTGCTATTATATGATGCAGAGTTGTGTTGTTGTGATGCAAGGGACATGTATTCTCTGTGTTTTGTTCAGTAAATGGAAAGTTTTATTCACCTCTCTGTCTCCTTGCTAGATGCAATGACTGTTATTAAACCATGCACGGTTTGAATTCTGAGATGCATAGTGGTAGTAGAGTTAAAGTGAGTTGATTGGGTCGGCGTTGCACCCTTGTTTAGATGATGCATGCTTGTTGTTCTGTGGCAAGTATATGAAGAGTCTAGTGGTAGATTCGGTAGTGGTGTTGTATGAATAGTGTTAGATGGTGTTGGTCTGAACAAAAAAAGCTTGACCTTGTTTAGATGATGCATGCTTGTTGGTCTGTGGCAAGTATATGAAGAGTCTAGTGGTAGATTCGGTAGTGATGTTGTATGAATAGTGCTAGATGGTGTTGGTCTGAACAAAAAAAAGGGTGACCTTGTAAATCTTAAGGTTGCACAAATTATGGTAGATTAGAGAGACATCGGAGCACCTTCTTTTTGTGTCCCATCCAAAACCAAGGTTGCACAAATTTCAAGTAACATTTTGTTGGCACTTGTTATCGACCCTTCAGCTAACATCGATCCTCCCACTAACATTTGTTGATATTGGTATAGGAAGGATGATCGTGGCAGGCACTTGATAAATTGGGAAAATTAAGGCACCATGATTTCTAAATGAGTGACACATGATCGTTTCATCACCCACTGTTATAAGTCGGTGATCTTCTACCCGGCAGCATCCCGCCCGTCTGCCAGCGATCTCACCCTAGTCATCCCAGCTCTTATTGTAGTAGGGTTGTGTAGTAATTGTATCCATCAGGTACCACTAGACAGCCCTCACTTTAGGGAGGAAGGAAATGGTTCAGCCGGATGAATGGAAGTGAAGTCGGTGACACAGAAAAGGAAAGGCTTCGCTCCTGTCGTTGGATCGTGGCAACTACACTATGAATTCATTGCAGCCAGAACTTAAGAGATTGACATAGAACTTCTAAAATTCAAGCAGAGGCGTCCATCCTTCACCATAAAAGCTCCAAATTTTTCAGAATCTTGGCCAAATTTTCCAATCTTCACGGGAAAGCTTCCTTATTTATGGCAAAGATTTTGATCGTTATTAGTAGCGTAATTCCCAATGCAAGCTATATCGAATGCTGGGATAACCTAAAACTGCACCAAACGATGCGGAACGTTGTTGGACTGACAAGAAAAAAAAGATGAGTAACTGTAAGCTCAGAGGTGCGGCTCTTACAGATATTGTATTTTCGGATATTTGACGGAATCCAAGACGATTTTACGATATTTTGAGATTCTGTTCGTTCGTTCATATTACCTCATCCTACTGGATTCATGCTTGTGTGACCTGCTCGTCTAAGAAGAAATCCGTTCAAGTGAAACAACAACTATAATTCCCAAAGTCACGAGTGATATCGCACCATCAGACGCAGACAAATCGGAGCATTCTGTCCAGAAAAAAACTAAGAATTGATCGCTTGAGCAGACAACTAGTATCACTTATAGTTATTCTTGGCACCAAGAGTTGTAACACAGAAGGATGGACAGAGTTGTATAGCAATGATGCAGGGTTTGCGGCTATCTTCACCGCAAGCTTTACAAAGAACACGGACGGATGCGCACTGATCAAAATAATCAAATCTGGATGACTAGGAGAAGAAACAAATGGAAGACTTGGTTGATTCGTGTGTGGTTGGAATTCGCCTGCACCTCCTGTGTGTGGGTTGGCATTCGCATGCAACTCCTGTGTGTGGGTTGGTATTCTCCTGCAACTCCTCTACTGCAGCCTTTCAACACAATAGTCTGGAGGGTTAAATACCCTCTTCATCACTAGCAGCATCATCTGATATGTATGGAATTGGAAATTACTAAATAAGAAGCACTTGGAAGCACCAGGAGATTACCTGCTCACCTGTTGTATCTCCAGAAAGCTTGCGGACTCAACTATGCAGAAAGAAAAAGAGCGTGCAAGAAAAGCTTGCTGACTCAACTATGGAGAAAGAAAAAGAGCGTGCAAGGTAGCTGGAGAAAGAAAAAGAGTGTGCAAGGTAGCTTCCAGATTGAGAACATGACACTGCGACAGAGGGAAGGCCAGACTGAGACTACGTCCAGGAGACTGCAATTAAACTTGCAATTAAACTTACAGATACGATAAGATATTAGTCTATTAGACATTAAGAAAGATAAGATATTACTTGGATTTCTTTAAAATGTTTATTTATTATTATTAACTTAAAAAGGTGCTAAGCTTCTATTATAATCACATATAAGTACAAAAAAGGGTCAAGGGGGTCTGCCAAAACTGGTAACCATACCCCAAACCTTGCCCAGGCCCACTGAGAAACCAAAGTGTCACCAATGATATGTCTAGAGTCCAAGATACATGCCCAAATATCCTATATTTGAACCCTATCTGACTAAGCACAAGATAAAGCTAACAAAATAGAGTTCAACATAGATTGAGCTTGCACTTCAAAACATTAAAAAAAAAAAAGGAGTCCCTAGCCTAATGACCTGGCTCCTTCTTCACCTAGAGCGCGTAGTTTGTGGTGGGATTCCTTTAATGCATCCTCATTATTTCCTCATCTTGGTCATCATCCAACACAATGGGACAATTGAAAGAGCCTGGGGAGCTTTGCTCCACTGGCCCATTCCCACGTTTCTCTTGATGATGGCCTCTCTGGGTGACTTGAAACTTAATTCTTTGATGAGATCTATAGAAGAGATCAAAATTACCCTCCAGAATATGGATGGCACAGAGAATATCAACTTGTTCTCTCTTGGACTTCTGAAGGGCTTGACCGACTATGGCCTTAACCATCTAGTATGTTTCAAGTAGTTGAAAGTATTTAGTGTCCCTAGTTCTGGCGTGGAATAGGTCTCTTACCCAGTCCCCAACTTCAACAATGATATTTGTATCCTGGATGTACTTATGTTGTCCCCCGACTACATTTTCCAGAGCTTCTGCAGTATGGATTTCCTCATTCGAGAAAAATTCCCAATACCTTTCCTTTGCAACCGTTGCATCTGTTTCCACTCAAGTGGACTGAGCAGGACCTCTCGAGAAGAGGATTCTTTATTTTTTCAACCAACGTATCTATATTTCTCCTTCCTTTTCTAGTGTCAAGAAATCCTCACCCCTATACTCACTATGTGAGTGACGAAAATCTGTAGGGAATTGCTAAACAAAGAAAGTGTAACTCTGATGATAATTGATGTTCTACGTCTCCTAACAACTTCTATCACAACATTATAGTGAATGAAATGAGGTGAATTATTGATATAACCTCCCCACATGTATTTTGTAGGATTCGCCATCAAGATCCCATGGATCTTCTCCAACTGATGACATCGATTTAGGTGGAGTCTCATCTCGTTTGGAAGTGGGTCCCTCTCCATCCAAATATGATGTTGATATGGAAGCGTGACACCAATGTTGGTCATGCATTCAACCATGGAATTAGCCTTACATTGAACCAACTCGGGCATAATGGTTGCCAGAGTATTTGCAATACAACTTGTTTCTGCTAGACCATGGTTCAAACGCCAATGAGTCGAGACCCTATCCATAGGAACACCATTCATGAGGTTCCTCAGAGCCGAGACGAGTAACTGAGAGTTTCCTTCCACCTCTAGGGCCTAGAATCCATGCTCCTAAGAATTCAAGAAGCCTCAAAGAAGACTAACCATTTCCACAACATTGTTCGTTGTGGTACCAAGGTTGGAGGCATACACCAATTTCAAAACTCCCCTATTATCTCTGAAGACCCCCCCCCCC
>SNQJ01S0012505.1:14105-45486 GCA_010110895.2 Picea sitchensis
AAGAACACTTGTAGCAAAGCTCTGATCTCCTTGAGAAATGTTTTGGGGGATGTTAAGAGAAAGAAGAGATACAAGGGGAGGGCCTAAAAGACCGATTTAAATAGGAGGATCCTACCTGAAAGGGACAAGAAGCGATGGGTCCAATTGGTAAGTTTGGATTCTAGTTTGGCTATGATCTCATCCCACGAGGAGTTGTGGAGGGCCTTGGCTAGGAGGGGATCCCCCAAATATTTATACAACAAAGAAGTTGGTTGAAAGCCTAAAAGGAGAGAAATATTTCTCTGGATCGATTGGGGGGCATTAAAGAAGAAAATATGGGATTTTTCCAGATTGATGAGGGTTCTAGAGGCCTGATTAAAAAGATACAAAAACCTTTTGAAATACTGCGTTTCTTTAACCTTGGGAAAACCCATTAATAATGTATCATCCACAAATTGAAGATGGGACAGGGCCTCCTCCAAGGAATGCATATTAATACCTTTAATTTCTCCTGCTCTTTTATCTCGGGAAATGATGCATCCCAGGCCCTCATCTAGGATGATGTATGACAGAAAAGGGGGAAAGAGGATACCCTCGACAGAGCCCTGGAAAGGTTGAAATTTTTCGAGGGAGACTCGTTCACTAAGATGGAAAAGAAGGCAGTAGAAACTAGGTTTATGATCCATTCTAACCAATCCATCCTGAAGCCAAAAGCTAACAACATCTATCTTAAAAAATTCAAGTTCATGCAAATGTAGGATTTAGACATATCTAATTTCATGAGCATCCCGACATTTTTTGAAACCTTGAGGGAATGGATGGTCTCATGAGCTACCACTATCTCGTAAAAACATTTCCTACCTTCCACAAAACCACCCTGCTCCAACAAGATAATATTAGGGACGATAGGCTTAAGCCTAGAACCAATTAATTTAGATACAATTTTGTAAATGACATTACATAGGGAGATAGTATGAAACTTATCTGCAGAGTTGGCTCCTTTGATTTTGGTGATCAAGGCGATAAAGGTAGCATTGAAGGCCTGGAGGATGGCTCGAGAGCTTCGGGATTCCTCCACCACTTACCATATGTCCTTTCTTAAGATTTACTGACTAGCTTGAAAGAAATCAATAGTGAATCCATTCGGGTCAGGGGATTTTCCGGGAGCCATATCCTTCATGATACCTTCCACTTGTTCTAAGGATGTTTCTTTCATTAAACTCTAGTTCTTCTCAGGGGTAACCAATTGGGAGATGACTTTGTGATCTTGTTGATAGTTGCTTCCCTGTTGATATTCACTCTGAGAGGAGATGCTTATAGTAGTTTGTTAATTCTTCCTCCATGTCCTCTTGTTTTTCTTTGATGATTCCTTCCCGCATTCTGATGGATGTTATTCAATTTTGACTTCTTCTTTGAAGTAGGGAATTGTGAAAGAATTTGGAACTATTATCCCCTTCTCTGAGGCAGTGGATTATGAATTTTTGTTTCCATAACATTTCCTCCTATTGTTCTCATTTATGAATCTGTAGTTTTATTTCTTCCTCTTGGGAACTAATTTCCTCCGAGTAGAACCCATGGATCACATTATTTTGGATCGCTTCCTTCATTACTTCTAATCTTCGTTTTTCCTCAAATATGTTGCCAAATACCTCTTTGTTCCATTTCCTAATACATTGGTGGAAATATTTGAGCCTCTGTTGGAACTGATACATTTTGGTTCCATGGAGTCCCTTCTAATCCCTAAACCAGAATGTCAGGTTATGGAGGAAGTCCTGGTGATCTAGCTAAAAATTCTCGAAACATAAAGGTTTTGGGCCTTGCTTTAAGACCTGCTACGATTCCAAGATAATGGGCCAATGGTCAGAGCCAAAGTATGGAAGGAAATCCACTAAGAGGGCCTACTTAGACTGGAATAAAATTTCAGAGACCAAGAAACGATCTAAATGAACCACTACCCTATGATATTTCCCTCTTTTGTTGTTCCAGGTAAATAGACCATTCATGGCAGGGACATCTATTAATCAGAGTCACTCTATGAGCTCCCTGAATGCAATACTCTCTGGATCCAATCATCGATTTCCTCCCTTTATTTTCTATGGGTGAGTTGATCATATTAAAGTCCCCCTTGCTAACCAAACTTGATGTTGCGGAGAGTTTCCTAGCAAATTTAATTCATCCAAGAAATCCTTCTTAAGAATTGGGGTCTAGGGGCCATATGCATTTGAGACGTACCCCACTTCCCATGAACCTTTGACTTTGAATTTTAGAGTGAGGATATGTTCTCTGGCAAACTGATCCTCTTTTTCAATATAATCTAGATCCCAGAGGGTGGCTATTCCTCCTCAAGCCCTTTCAACTGCAATAATCTCTGCTTCACAACCATGACAAATATTTTGAGCAATTCTTTTCATCAATTCCTAGTCACATTTGGTTTCTTGAATCATCATTATGTCGACTTTTTGCCGATTGATTCTTTTTTTAACATTCTTTGTTTCAACAGAGCATTCAAACCTCTAATATTCCATGATGTGATATTCATAATTAACATTTTGGTTGATAGGGGAAGTAATTATCTGGTAGATAGACTACTTGGCCTAAATCGAAAATTAAGGCCCATGTTTCTTCTATTTTTTGTTTATTAGGTTTTAACCCTTTATTTTTTTCTTCCCCAGGGCTCTTCTTCTGGGACATAATGGGGTTGGTATTTATTCCCAAATTTCCTATGGTGGATGATGACATCCCTTGGGAACTACCTATGATTTTACCCTTTAACATATCTCTTTGGAGCTTCCTTAGTTGAGATATAAAAATGTTTTTAGATTCTGATATCCAT
This sequence comes from Picea sitchensis, assembly GCA_010110895.2. Taxonomy (NCBI): domain Eukaryota; kingdom Viridiplantae; phylum Streptophyta; class Pinopsida; order Pinales; family Pinaceae; genus Picea; species Picea sitchensis. The sequence continues at coordinate 16,918 of SNQJ01S0012505.1, forward strand.
GAACTTCAAGTAGGGATAGCATGTCGACTACAATTTCCTTGAGATCCATGTCCTGAATTGTATCAGTATCTATATCCTCCTTGGAATCTATTCCCGATCCTTAGGTATCCTTCATCACCTTTTCTCCTTCTAACATCAATTCTTTCCCTAGATTTGGAGTTTTTTTCCTTCTTTCGGGTATTTCCTCCCCTGTTTCCTCCACTCTTTTTGTTTCCTCCTTCTAAACTTGTGGTTTCTCAGTGATTGGTGGTTCACTTAGTTCTGCCACCAGGACTTGGAAGCTATTAGATGTGTTCTTAGCTTGGTTCACAACTCGTTTTTTGGGTGGGCATCTTCCAACCTTTCTTTTACTTATGATTTTGGAGAATCCCTCTTGATCTGTCTCTTCTTTGACTTTATTGGAAGGATTAGTATCATTTAGGGGACAATCCCTAAAAATATGGCCATGGACATGGCATTTTCTACAATGAAAAATAATATGCTCATAATCTAAGGGTTGAGTCCATTCATCATCCTAGTATGACATTATGATTGACTCTGGGAGGGGTCCTTCTACATTCATATAGACACATATTTGAGCATAGGTGATATACCTTGCATTTTTTGTGAATTTTGAAACCTTGATCAAAGATCCTAAAGTGTTTCCAATTCCTTCAAGGATCTCAGGGTCCTAAGACTTTCTAGGGAGCGAATACATCCAGATATAGACAAGGGCCACTGTAAAATATTATTTCTTAGGAGTGAACCGTTCTGTCCAAAATCTCATATGCATCCCTGACAAATTGAAGAAATAGGGTCCTTCTTGAAAAAAATTATCTCATTCCCCGGGCTTCGATAATACAGTTGTGAAGAAAATTTTTGACCGTAGTTGCAAGTCAATTTAACCCTTCACTTTCCATCTAGACTTAATCCAGAGAGGTAGATATTTCTCCGAGGTCCACATTCCCATAAAATTCCCTATTAGGGTTGTTGAACATTGGGTTCAATGCTTCCTGCAAGTTTTGCAACATGGATTAACCCCCTCTCGTGGATCCTAACTTTGAAAATTGTGGCGGAGACTAACGTCTGTAGGTTTTTTACTAATGAGAATCGTAGTCCAAAAAATGGTATCAAAGTGATAGTTCTCAAGTTTGAAACTTTCCTGACACACACTAGGGGGGAGATTGTTGGACATTGGGTTCAACGTTTCCTGCAAGTTTTGTGGCATAGGTTAAGCCCCTCTTGTGGATCCTAACTTCAATGATTGTGGAAGAGACTTAATGCCTGCGGATTTTGGTCTAACAAAAATCATAATCCAACAAAGGAATGATCCTTCATCCATTGAATGTAATTCGCAATACCGGTTGATGTGACCTCATACTTGGGATTCTCACTTTTCTTGGCTAGGAAACCATTCTGCAACCACTTTTTCTGTCTTTCCTAACTTGCCCTTTTTTTATCCTTGGTTCAAGTCTTTGACTACCCATTGTCGACCCCACCCATCTCCACATATTCTCCCCTTCTTTCTGGGGTCCTTTTGACAACATCTTTGAAGTACTTTTTGGTTGATCTTGACATGTTGTCCTTAGGATCTAAGCTCGGTTTGGGATCTACCATCCTTGTAGCAACAACTAACTTCTCTAATCTGTCCTTTGCGTACTCTCCCCCTAGCAGGGAGTCGAAAACCTCTCTTGTATGAAACCCTAGGTGATCAACCTGCACCTTCCACCTCCATTACTCTTTGATTTCTTTAAGATGTTATTTTGATGCTTGAAAAACATTAGGAGACACATTCCAAAATTACTATAGTTTTGATGACTTAGAAGGTTACTATTGCGACAAATATTTTGAAATTGAGATCTAATTTGGGTATATGCAGGGAAATTTAGGAGAAAGTGATTTTCACCTTCAAGCCTCTTGGTGTCACAAAGGTGACAAATTCTTTCACGCCATGGTGTTTTGGGAATTGTCCAATTCCTTGTTTCACTATGCAACTCATGAGAATTAGTTCTTATTTTAACAATATGATTTTCTTCTTTACGCTAGTCCAAATAGAGAGACACTTTTGATCTTCAAGATCAGGGTCAATCACCACCTTATAATATCTTAATTTTATTTTATCCTCTAATTATTTACCATAGATTCTCCTTGAATTTAGCTTTAACAATATTTTTAATAACATCAATACTCTACCGAATAATTTATTTTATTCTCCAATGATTTAGCCAAGACTTGACATCATTATTCCATCCTCGCTTGAGTTGTTGGTGATTTTGGCTAGAGTCTGAAGCAAATTTAGGGAGCCTCTTGTCATCCATGTTGTTTATCATGCTCTTGTAAATTAAGTACTTAATCATAGTTGTGCTCTCAATGGGGGAAATGATTGCTTCTATGAGTACGATAGGATAAGGTATATTGCATTTAATTTTGAGATTATAAGTTATAAAATTCTTTTGGATCTGCTATATCTTTCTCTAGGATTCTCGAGAAATATTGTGATCTGGATTATTTTTGGCACGAAATGAGAGAGGAGATATAATAAAGAAATGCATAGAGATATCACAGATATCCAATAATATAACATAAATGTATCAGAGATGCAACCATAAACACAGAGATACAATAATACACAATTTATGTTAATGAAATAAATGTACAGAGACTGTAAAAATACAGAGTGAAAGACTCGCTAGAATGGTGGCAGCTTATCTCTGAGAAGAGATGTGACGGTTACTCGCATTCATAAGAAGATGATTACAATGAGGCTCTTAAGGAATTTTTACAATAAGAAGGAATGCCAAAAACCCTAGACATCCAAAAACCTAACCTTAGGAGATGAAGCGCCAAAAGTCACGTGGGCCCCGTTTGGGTAAGTTAGTACATCAACTTCCCGGGGTCGTAACTTTTGCATACAATCTCTGTTTTAGGTGTATGATAGCCCGTTGGAAAGGTATCGTCGAGGAGATTCATTTTAGTCATGATATAGAAGGAAATTTCATATTTAAAACCTATTTTCCCAAAAAAAAGAACATCATTTAGGGCCTCAAAATGGCCCCGGAAGTTAAAACCTGCTAAAAATAGTAAATTAACAAAATTGCCAGAAAACTGTTTTGAGCTAGTTGGAAAAGGTGGTTGGCCACCGAAATACACTCGTATCAATCCTCTCTCCTTAGGAAACAATGGTATCCATTGCGTTGAGTGCCCGGGGGAGAGGAAAAAGTGTTTGTTGAATCTGCATCTTGGTGAGTTGCTTGCCTTGTTGGAGACGTTGCGTTATTCAGTTTGTGGAAGTTTGTCATGAACATGTTGAGGCTGAGGCTATTCAACAAGTCAAGATGCACGAGAAGACGTTGTGCAGAAAGAATCTCTGTTCTTTGCTGCAATCTTGTTGACCTGCTTCTGTTGGAAAGAAGGTGCTTGGGCCGAGGCTATAGTGGTTGCAGTATCCTTTTGTTCACCTTTTGAATAGATTGTGAAGAAGATGAATTTTGTAGTATGAGATACTACCTTGCGTCACTGTTTAGGTGGAAGAGTAGTCGGAACTACCTCTGGTATTCTGTAGAGATGACCCCCCAGAGAAACAATGATACTGCGAGGTCGAGACTCATAAACAACATGGAATCTCCACATATATGGTTGGCCCAAGAGAACATCATAGACATCCAGTGGGGAAACATCACGTAATACCTCATCCTTGAAGGTATAGATGCCATATGACAATCGACACTGCTGGCTGACACAAAGATCTCATCCTTGGCGAAGCCACCCGATGTTGTATGGTTGCGGGTGTGATGTTGTCGACAATCCCAACTATTTGATGACCTCTGTTGAGATGAGGTTCTTTTGGCTTCCACTATCAATAATAAAATGCAGCGGAGTCCCCTTCACCCACATTTGTGAATGAAAAAAGTGCTCCCCCTCTTCAGGATCTGTTGGTTCTTCTGGTTTAATTGTTGTGGTCGCGACAATAACAGTGTGGTCTGCGTCGATGATCTGTCTTTTACCACTATTTTCATAATCAGATTTTGAATCAGGGTCTGGCTCCTTGTCTTTGATCTCGGCCACCTATGACTGTTTTGAGCGAAATTCATCGATGTTGTGCCAGGGGCTTTTGTGGAAATCGCACCATTTTCTGGTGTCCTTTGTCTTTCCGTGACCCTTCTTTTCCTGTGGCTTGGAATGGTTTTCGGGAGACTGTTTGTTAGGGTCGTCTTTGTCATACTTTGGTTGTTGCGGATTTGCAGACCCAAACTCCCGTTTTCTCTGGTGCTTAAATTTATGCTCGATTTTAACAACATATTAATAAGCAACACTGAGTGATGAGATGTCCAGAAAATCCATTTCAGTTTGGATGTATTTGTGTAGAGCCCCATGGTATTTCAAAACCAAATGTCATTCGGAGTCTTTGATACCCAACTTGGTGCACAAGGTATGGAAGGTATTGGTGAACTCCGGAATTGCTTGGCCCCTCTATTGTCACAGTGTGGTCCATCTCATGTACTAGTCCTCATAGTTGCCAATAGGTTAATACTGTTCCTTTACCACATCCACAAAAAAATCCCAAGTGGGCTCGACCCCATATATTCCAAACTCCTCTATGGAACTTTTCTCCCAGTAAGTTTCCCACCAATGTTTGACATGGGGGAGAGCTTTAAGGAGTACAAAGGTGATATTTTCTCTATCGGAAAAATTGTGAACAGAGAAATAACCTTCTAGCATATTTAACCATTTGTCTAAGGATTCAACATCTATATATCCTTCAAATACAGGAATATCAAAATTAACTTGTACCTTGAAAGAAGAGGTGCCTCCAAAGTGGTCGCTTGATGAATTTGCGCCTATTGCTATCGACAGGCGTTGAAGGGTGTGGGAAAAATTCTCCATCATTTCGTCCCTCTGTCGCATGAGAGTTTTCTCAAGCAACAGACTGATAGGATCGTCTGCTCCGTCGTTTTTCTTTTCTTCCGCCACAGAGGGTTTCTTGGGTGTGTGAGAGCGATTATCTTCCAGAGAGACAAGCTCGAGACCCAACTTGCTATACTTAGACCTCATCGGGGACATGCACTGAAAAAACACGATCAAGAGAAGCCTGCTCTGATACCACTGATCTGGATTATTTTCGGTACGAAATGAGAGTGGAGATATAATAAATAAATGCACAGAGATATCGCAGATATCTGGAATAATATAACAAAAATGTATCAGAGATCCAACCATAAACATAGAGATACAATAATACACGATTTCTATTAATGAAATAAATGTATAGAGACTGTAAAAATACAGAGTGAAAGACTCGCTAGAGTGGTGGCAACTTATCTCTGAGAAGAGATGTGACGGCTACTTGCATTCGCAAGAAGATGATTACAATGAGGCTTTGAAGGCATTTTTACAATAAGCAGGAATGCCAAAAACCCTAGACATCCAAAAACGTAACCCTAGGAGATGAAGTGCCAAAAGTCATGTCGGTCTCGTTTGGGTAAATACATCAACTTCTCGGGGTCGTAACTTTTGCATACAATCTCCGTTTTAGGCGTATGATATCCCATTGGAAAGTTATCGTTGAGGAGATTTGTTTTAGCTGCAATATTGAAGGAAATTCCATATTGAAAACCTTTTTTCCCAAAAAACATCATTTAGGGCCTCAAAATGGCCCCGGAAGTTAAAACCTACTAAAAATAGTAAAATACCAAAATTGCTAGAAAACTGTTTTGAGCTAGTTGGAAAAGGTGGGTGGCCATCGATATCCACCTGGATCATATTGCATACCCAAAATTCACATCCATATAAGATAATAGGAGTGATAAGAGTCTCAAAGAGGATATTTGTCTTATCCCATAGCCAAAGGTTTGCTAATTTACAATTATTTTAAAGTGTATAATAATATTTCCACCCTCCATTTATCATTTTCTCAATGTTGTAGTTCCAATTGAGCTTGTGATGAATATCGATTCCAAGATACTTGTACGAAGACACTCCCTCCAGGCTATTGTTGTCATATATGAAAGTATAGGTGATCTTGTTGGATTTAATTAAGATAAACTTCGTTTTGTCAGTGTTCACAGTGATTCTTGTATTAGAGAAAAATTCCTTGATGATTCTAAGTCTCTTACTGAGGTCATATGGATTCCTTTCCATAAGAACAATATCATTAGTATAGAGAAGAAGGATGATGAGTATACTAGCAAGAGTTGGTCCAACACAACTAGGGGGCAACCTTGCTTGAATCCTATATTGCAATTAATTTCTTTTGACCAACCCTTATTGCTCCTAAATATGACAATAACGTTCTCATACAACCTTACCACAACAACTCTCAGCTCGGAGGGAACTTTTAACTCTTTTAACCTATTCTAAAGGTTAGGCATCAGAACAGTGTCAAGAGACTTCCTAAAGTCAACGAAACAACAAAGGAGATTGGTTTTATTGTTGCGACACTTCTTTGCAATGATCCTAAGGGTGACAAGGTGGTCCAAGTTGAAGGATAACCTCTAAAACCAACCTAGCCTTTAACTCTTTTTTTGTGGCTTTCTAGCCATATGCTTATCTTCTTTTCCAAAATGCTTTCGTTTAACTTGGAAAAAAAAGGGGCTAATCATAATGGTCCTATAATTAGAGGGATTTTTTTATTCCCACTTTAAAAAATAAGTACAATGAAGCTTTGAGTCCAAGGTTTAAAGAAGCCCCATATCATATTTAAACTATATAAATACATTTTTATATTTTAAATTTATTTTCAATATAAATGACAATTCATATAAATGTTGTATATTCCATACATTGCAATTACATTATGATTTAATTATATAAATAATTTTTTGAATTTCAAAATATTTTTAATATAAATATTAAACTATATAGAAAAATTTATATTTCAAAATATGTTTAATATAAATATTTAAAAGAAAAATTCACATTTTAAATTTAAAACATTACATTCATCTCATTATATATAAAAGGCATGTAATGTTTTAGCGTGCAAAATAATTTCAATGATTTTTTTTTAATTATTATTAAATCCAATAAGGTCACTTATGATACCTTCGTATATGACAACAACAATATGGGGGAAGTGAATTCATACAAATATCTTGGAATTGGTATTCAACACAAGCTCAACTTGAATTATAGCATTGAGAAAAGAATTATTGGGGGATGGCAAGCTTATTATGGGCTCGAAAACAATTGTAAATCAGCTGATCTTTGGAGTTGGGATAAGAAGAAACTCATTTGAGACTCTTGTTACACCTGTTATTCTTTATGGATGTGAAGTCCGGGGATATAGTATCTCTCGTGAATCCTGGAGAAAGATAGAGCAAATACAAAAGAACTTTATAACCTATAATCTCAAAATTAAAGGAAATACACCCTATCCCATCCTCCTCTTAGAAACAAGCCTCTCCCCTATTGAGAGAGCAATTATGACTAGATACCTAATGTATAAGAACAAGTTAAACAACATGGAAGACAACATGCTTCCTAAAATTGCTTCAAAATCGAGTCGTAACCACCATCGACTCAAGCAAGGATGGCATAAAGATGCTCAGTCTTGGATAAACTATTGGGGAATCATGGAAGACACCATTTTGTAGAATAAAGATACTATTAAAAAAATTGTCAAATCAAAATTTAAGGAGAAAATGTGGTGTGATAAAGAGTTAGAGAACAAAAAAAATTAAGGTATTATAAGGATGTAACCAACCCTAATCTAGAAGATCAAAATTATCTATCTGTTTTGCCAAGTGTAAAGAAAAAAATAAGCATTGCTAAGATAAGAACAAATTCTCACGAGCTCCATAATGAAACTAGGAGTTGGTCAACTCCTAAAATGCCATGGGATGAAAGAGTGTGTCACCTTTGTGACACTAAGAAGGTTGAAGATGAAAAACACTTTCTCTTAGATAGTCTAGCCTATACAAATATTAGATCTCATTTTCACAATATTTGTCACACTACCAACCTTCCTAACCTCTTAACTCAACAAAACTATGGTGGTCTTGGAAAACTTATCTTAATGCTTTAAGAGCACAGAAACAAAATTCTAAAGAATCTCAAGTAATCACTTACCCTCTTAAAGTCCAACAAACCAATTCAATCTTAGAAGATGTTAATAATATATATATATATATATATATAACAATTTCATTCAAATTATTTTGCATGCTAAAAAATTACATGCATTATATTTTCACTTTCTTAATGTATAACGTGTAATAAAATAAACCATCTATATATAAATGGATAGTAAATTAAAGTATTTATATAAATATTTTTTTTAATAAGTATTTATGTCTATTTTCCATATTAACAATAATTTAGAAGTATTTTAAAAACTAAGGTTACTTTTAGGTATAAGAAGAAAGAAATAATGTTAGTATTTGTGGTGGATAAAATAAATTACAATAAATATAAAATAAGAGGAAGTGAATATTATTTATTAATAAAATATTATAAGAAGTAATAAATAATGTTAATAGTTGTAGTGGATAAAATAAATTATATTAAATATATAATGAATATTCTATCTTAAAAAACATTAATAAATTGAATTAAAATGAAGTAAATATTTTGTTAAACATTTTCATTAAGTAGTGTAAGTTTATATTGTGAGTGTTTATGTTTTTTAATTTAATACAATGCTAATAATGATAGTTTAGTGAATATCAATTTTGATTTATTAAATTTTAAAAAAGTAAATATAAAAATTTATTAATTTGTTTTTAAAGTGTTATGAGTACATTCAAATCAGAATTCAAACTTTAGTGATCTTGAAATACTTTTCTTAATGTTTTTCAAGCATCTAAATAACATTTTAAAGAAATCTAAGTAATTTCTTACTTTTATCTAATAGAAAAATTTTGGTTTTAGTGAAAGTTAACCATCATCATCATTATAAAGATCCATAGTGTTATAAATGGCTGGAAAATGAGACCTAATATAGGCATGGAAACATAGGAGAAAACATGTTTTTCATCCTCCACCTTTTCAATATTGTAAAAATATCATATTCTATGGGATTCTGATTTATGTCTATTTCAATGCCATTACTTTGAAATTGATGAGAGTTTGTTCTTATTTAGCAATATTGATTTTCTTTTATAAGTTGTTTATATGAAAAATATGATTTTGATCTTCTGACTTGGGTTTTATGAACTCCTTAGAATACATTAACTTTCTCTTACTCTCAATTTATTCATTACACCACAATTTCTCTTTTAAATTTAGTTTAATAATAAAGATTGTGTTTGTACATTAAATACTTGATCATAATCTTACTTTCAATGGCCAAAAACCCAACCTCAAAGAGAAAGATTTGATAATGTATATTATTTTTTCCAATTACAAAGCTGGGAAAACTCGAGGTACTTCCCCTCATTTTGAGGATGGTATCTAGGGTAAACACTAGAATCTTCATATCAACATGATAATGCATATTTAGTTTATTTTTAAGATTATTAATTATAAAACATTTTTGGATTTGCTCAATTTTTCTCCAAGTTACTATAGATATGTAGTAACCCCAAACTTTACATCCATATATAAGATCACTTAAGGGACATTCCTATAAAGTGATATGCCTATAAAAACCATAAGATCACTTAAAATCACTTTTTTCTTCTACAACCATAAATTTAAGTTTCAATGTTTGTTTTCATGACCAAAATAGGCTTTTAAACCTCTAATAATCCTTCTTTCCATGCTTTAGTTCTAATTGAGTTTGTGATGCAAATTAACTCCAATATTTATATAAAAAAAACTTCTTTCAAGATATTATTGCCATACATAATATCAACTTAGGTGATTTGTCTAGATTTCATGATTATAACCCTTATCTTATTATAACTTTTTTATTTGTCTAGATTTGATGATTATAACCCTTGTCTTATTATAACCTTTTTATTATAATAGTAAATATATTATGGATATGAGAATTCAAAATTATATAGTATCACAACTTTTACTTATTGACAAATAATATTCATAATTTTTAATATTTACCAAGAAGAAACATGAATAGAATGTATTATACATAATTTTATGTAATTCTTCTTTTTGTGTATATAACAATTATCTCTATGGACATTACCAAGTTATGAAGGTTAAGCTTTATTGAATCAGAGTAGTCTTGGGGTGGGTGATTTTCTTAGGAAGTTTTGCTTATTAGGTTTCAGGAAGTCTTGCTTACTAGGTGCAAATCCCAAATGTGATGATTGATATTATGCAATTCATTTAGCTTATCTCAATCCCACCTCTTTACCTCTATGAAGATCATAAAACCAAAAAGTATTAATTCAATTATTAGAATTGACTAATAATTAATCATTACTATTAATTAGTATAGAACACAAAACCCTAAAATTTAAATAATGAGTCAAATAAGTTTTAAATAAATGGTTGATACAACATAATATTTGTTAAGATTTTACAAAAAAAATCAACAATTAAATAAATTTGATTATAGAAAAAAATTATATTTAATAATTTGAGATGATCCCCAAATTATATTTAATATTAATTTTATATAATCATTCCAAAAATAATATATCCAAAACATTAATAAAAAACTATATTATTAAGTTAAATCCAAAAAATTTAAACAAAGTCAAAGAAAAATATATTTAATAATTTGAAATCATCCAAAATTGTATTTAATATTAATTTTATATAATCATTCTTAAATAAATTTGATTATAGGAAAAAAACTTATATTTAATAATTTGAGATGATCCCCAAATTATATTTAATATTAATTTTATATAATCATTCCAAAAATAATATATCCAAAACATTAATAAAAAACTATATTATTAAGTTAAACCCAAAAAATTTAAACAAAGTCAAAGAAAATTATATTTAATAATTTGAAATCATCCAAAATTGTATTTAATATTAACTTTATATAATCATTCTTAAAAATAAGTAGGAAATAATATCCAAAACATTAATTAAAAATCTATATTATCCAATTATGCCAAAAAATTGAAACAAAGTTAAAGAATGTTGTTTACATAAAAGTTTAAATTTTGAAGTAATGTTAAAAGAATGTTATTTAGAGAAAGTTTAATTGGTTTATGGGACCTTAAGGGGGTAAGTGATTACTTGTGACTCTTTAGAGTTTTGTTTGTGCTCGAAAAACATTAAGAGAAGCTTTCCAAGATCACCATACTTTCGTTGAGTTAAGAGGTTAGGAAGGTTGGTAGTGTGACAAATATTTTGAAAATGAGATCTAATATGGGTATACGCTGGACAATTTAAAAGAAAGTGTTTTTCATCTTCAACCTTCTTAGTGTCACAAAGGTGACACACTCTTTCATCCCTTAAATATAATCAATTCACAAGTAGATAAATACCTTTTGATTTTTCTTTAAATCTAGTGAAGAATGGTTGGATTAGATTTGAGTGACTAAGTTTGTATAATCGGACTGCCCCAAAAACATTGATAAATACAATTTAAACAACAAAAAATAGTGATTTTGTAGAAATTTACATCCCACCAACCAAAAAAATCCAAAAGATAAAATGTTTAACCAATACCATTTTTTACTATACAATTTTTAAATTTATTTAAATAAATTAAAAATTAAAACTTTAATTTTTTTATAATTTAATTTTTTTTTAAATGTTATACTATTTTGAAGTATAACTTTTCAATTCAATAATGAATTAAAACTTCCATATTCTGAGATCTAGCAAAGTTCAATTAACTGATGGTATGAATTTCCACATACTGTTATTAAATTTGGGAATTAGAAATTCTATATTCTTAGATCTAATAAAGTAAGTTTTATATTCTTAAGTTTATATCAATTAAGTAAAAGTATGAATTTTCACAAACTGTTACTAAATTTGGATAAAAAAAATAAAAATAAACAATATGAATAGTATCAATTAAGTCAATTAAAACTTTCATATTCTTAGATCTAACAAAGTTCTATATGCTATCAATTAAGTGATAAGTGAGGGTATGAATTTCGACACACTTACTAAATTTGGGAATTAGAAGTTCTATATTCTTAGATCTAACAAAGCAAGCTCTATATTCTTAAGTTTATATCAATTAAGTGATAGTATGGATTTTCACAAACTGTTACTAAATTTGGGAAAAAAAAAAAAGAATAAACAGTATGAATAGTCTGTGAATAAAATTGAAGCATCTAATAAAGTTTTATGATAAAGTTGAAGGAGAAGGTGAATGTCTGTGTATATATATTCTTCTATATTTGCTGCGAAGTCCTCAGTAAAAAAAATGAGTGGAGTGAAAAACATATAGAATTAGGGTTGCAGTGAAAAACACAGAGAATTATGCTGGATTGATTTACAGAGAAGAATTATTTACATACTTTGCGTGGATGCAACTCAAACGACGAAGATCGGAACATTGGGATTTATGGCTCTTGATTGCGAGAGCAGGCTTTTTCCTGTTATAGAAAAGAAAGAGATTAAAAAAACAGTAAAGCATTTAAAAAAACAAAAACTTTTGAAGATACGGATAGGAATCTGTTACCAAATCTGTCCAAAGATCGAAACACGAAGCGACAATGAAATCTGGGGTCCGCTTCAGAGAAAAAATCCTCTCAGGCCTCCGCGCTCACAGTGCACCGTCTTATTGTCAATCCACGTCAGGGAAATCTCACGAGGCAGATTCTCCTGGACTTTTAGATCATCACGCCTCCGACACAATACATACTTTGCTTAACAAATTAAGAATCCGACGTATACAATGCACAACAGGTAATCAGATCTTCATCCCACTTGCCCACTTGCATTCTCGATTCAATGTCCTTCCCAAAACCCATGCGCCAGTTTCTTCTGAAACATTAAATATTTTCCCGCAAGGTACATTACCATTTACCCTTTAAGTCTCAGTGCTAAGAGTACGGGTATCGTCTGTGCCAAGCAAGGAGAGTACGGCTTCAAAAATGTCAGAGTCGTCGGTGGCCAAGAACCAGCTCGTCGAACAAGAAAACCCACAAGCCTTCTGCTGCTCCTGCGTGCATGGATGTCTTAGGTCCACAACTGAATGTCGACGAGGTCACAAGGTCGAATCCCGCTGTTTGACTCTCGCGCACTCCCAGCTCTCGACCAGTATGTTCTCTGCTGTGAGGCCTGTAATATAATTTCAGTCTTGCTTTTCTAGTTTTTGAAGGTTTTGGTCGGATGATTCATTTTTTTTTTGCCCTTGATGGGTTTCGCAGGTTCAGGTAACCGGAAAATGTCTAAGAGAAGGAAAGGCGGGAAACGGAACAAGAAGTACGTGTACATTGGAATCCGGCAGAGGCCATGGGGTAAGTGGGCAGCAGAAATCCGAGATCCCAAGGTCCGTGCCAGAGTTTGGCTCGGGACTTTCGATACGGCCGAAGATGCTGCGCGGGCTTACGATGCCGCGGCCTGGCGGATTCGAGGGAAGAAAGCGAAGCTCAATTTCAGCGACGTTCATCGCTCCGTTGATACTGATCTCAACGCTGAATCGGGGAGCTCGGTATCGAATCTCGTTAGTGATGATTATACTGCTAATGCAAAAACTCATGATGCTGTGGATGGGATGAAGAAAATGGAGGAGGAGACTCAGAATGTTGGGGATCATGCAGCAGCTTCTTCTTGCATGAACATGTGGAATACTGGAGATTGGATCGATTACAGTCCGGTTGAAGTTCTTGCAGCTTCTGTGGACATGGATTTCAGTTTGCAGTATGATGATTGGGCATGGAGTTCATGTCAAGAAGTTGGTGTCGACGACCTGGAAGAATCGTATCCGTACTCGATGTTTCATTTGTGGATGTTCGACTGATGATAATAATGTATTACTGTTCTGTGATTATAACAGCAAGAACAGGCAAAGGCCTATTTTTGAAATTATAATACCATGAGTTTGAGTGAGTTGATAAGATTTTGSCATAAAACTGTTTGTATTRATGRTCGTTGTCTCTTAAATATATTTAAGTTTTCTTCAGKTTGAGATTATATTTTTAATCTTATCCAGGAAACTTCACTTTGGAAAGATTTTTGCAACCAAAATATCTTGGATTAACAAAAAAATTACATGTTCTTTTCTTTGAGATGAAAACATTGTTGTTCTCAGAGATTTTATCCATTACATTTCACAAATTCCATCCAATAACCTTAACCATTTACAGATTTACAGGATTATAGCAGTAGGGAGTTGGAATTATAAATATTTGTAAGATTATCCAAAATTTACACGTTCTTTTCTTTGACATGAAAACATTATTGTTCTCAGAGATTTTAGCCATAACATTTGACAAATTCCATCCAATAACCTTGACCATTTACAGATTTACAGGATTATAGCAGTAGGGAGGTGGAATTATAAATATTTGTAAGGTTATCCAAAAATTACATGTTCTTTTCTTTGACATGAAAACATTGTTGTTCTCAGAGATTTTAGCCACAACATTTTACAAATTCCATCCAATAACCTTGACCATTTACAAATTTACAGGATTATAGCAGTAGGGAGGTGGAATTATAAATATTTGTAAGGTTATCTAAAAATTACATGTTCTTTTCTTTGACATGAAAACATTGTTGTTCTCAGAGATTTTAGCCATAACATTTCACAAAWTCCATCCAATAACCTTAACCATTTACAGATTTACAGGATTATAGCAGTAGGGAGGTGGAATTATAAATATTTGTAAGGTTATCCAAAAATTACACGTTCTTTTCTTTGACATGAAAACATTGTTGTTCTCAGAGATTTTAGCCATAACATTTCACAAATTTCATCCAATAACCTTAACCATTTATAGATTTACAGGATTATAGCAGTAGGGAGGTGGAATTATACATATTTGTAAGGTTGTCCAAAAATTACATGTTCTTTTCTTTGACACGAAAACATTGTTGTTCTCAGAGATTTTAGCCATAACATTTCACAAATTCCATCCAATAACCTTAACCATTTACAGATTTACAGGATTATAACAATAGGGAGGTGGAATTATAAATATTTGTAAGGTTATCCAAAAATTACATATTCTTTTCTTTGAGATGAAAACATTGTTGCTCTCAGAGATTTTAGCCATAACATTTCACAAATTCCATCCAATAACCTTAACCATTTACAGATTTACAGGATTATAGCAGTAGGGAGGTGGAATTATACATATTTGTAAGGATTATCTACAGTTTTCTTAGCATTAGGGAGGTGTAATTGTACATATTTGTAAGGTTGTGAAAAAGCTGTTTTTTTTCTCTTTTACTCAATGGCTTCCCACTGACACCCTTTCATCCCACTGTAGGACTTCGGCACAAGGATCCTTTGTCTGTATATATTTTCGTTTTTTTAGGTAGAAAACCTTGATAGACTATTAACTCCAGAATGTTGGGGATCATGCTGCAACTTTTTCTTGCATGAATATGTAGAGTACTGGAGAATGGATCGATTACAGCCCGGTTGAAGTTCTCAGAGCATCTATGGACATGGATTTTAGTTTGCAGTATGATGATTGGGCATGGAGTTCATGGAGAATGGATCGATTGCAGTTCGGTTGAAGTTCCTCTTGGGCATGGAGTTCATGGAGAATGGATCTATTACAGTCCGGTTGAAGTTCTTATTGGGCATGGAGTTCATGGAGAATGGATCGATTACAGTCTGGTTGAAGTTGAAGTTCTTGGAGCATCTATGTACATGGATTTTAGTTTGCAGTATGATATTGGACATGGAGTTCATGTGAAGAAGTTGGTATTGAGGACATGGAAGAATCGTATCAGTATGGCATGTTTCATTTCTGGATGTTCGACTAATGATAATAATGTATTACTGTTCTATGATTAGAATTTAGAACAGCAAGAACAGACAACGGCCTATGATTAGAATTTAGAACAGCAAGAACAGACAACGGCCTGTTTTTGAAGTTTTAATAGTATACCATTCTCGACGTTTGAGTGAATTGATAAGATTTTGGCATAAAACTGTTTGTGTTTCTGGTCATTGTCTCGTAAATATATTTAAGTTGTCTTCAACCTGTTTTGATTTGAGGTCATATTTTTAATCTTATCCAGTAAACTTCGCTCTGTAAAGGTCCTGGCCTTATCCAGGAAACTTCGCTTTGTAAAGATTTTGGCAATTAAAATATATCTTGTATTAACATGTAAAGATTTTAAATTTTTGAGTTAAAATGAATATGTATTAATTTATTTTTTATATACTATGATTTATTTTGCAAATTCCATTCAACAACCTTATGTAATACAATTTACAAGATTATAGCTTTAGGTAGGTGGAATTTTACATAATTGTAGGGTTTGCCTGTTGTTCTCAGATATATGTAGAGTGCTTATTGCTTGTTATAGTTAATGGTTTTATTAAAAAAAAAAAAAAAATTATATAAAGAGGATTATGTAGCAAGATCAAGTACATATTATATGATTCATATTCTAAAAATTTAAAAGAAAAAAATATGATCATTCAATTCAATATATTTCAAATTTAGTTTATGATCTTCAACTCAATGGATCCTAAATTTAGTTGATCTTTCTTGTCAAGTATAAAAGGTTTTTGATTTGTTGATTTGCATAGTTGTGAATCAAGTGTTAGACTTCAACACATTTATTCACAGGGTCCCATGTCATACTCATACCTTCCACCCATTATCATTATAGTTTGGGCTACCTCATATTTGAAGGGATTTTCATTATCGATCTCTTACCAAATGGTTTCTCACATGCTCAATCATAACTCATTATTACATTACAGAGATTTGTAGACATTGATGGTAGTAGTATCCCGGGTCCAATTGAAGACATTGAACATGCATGTCTCTATTTCATCATTTAATTTGAGCCTCTAAGTAGAGATCCCCTCATGGTAGCTCTCCACATGTTCCAACCCCATCCTCTATGGAGCTCCTTTATTGTAGATCTTTGCCCATATGGGTGACCTTGATCCATCACATGTTTTAATTAAAAACAACATTCGTTTTTAGATGTAACATTGATCTAGCTCTATCCATGATCCAATATTGCACTTTGTTTTCAATATTTCATGAGCATGGGTATGCCCGCCTTATTTGTAAAGAGCCTATTGAATGTATCACCTTATTATTGTTAATTTTGCAAGTGGCCTTCTTTCTTGATGTCAGAGCTCCTCCCTTCAATCTCGACTCTCTCTTTATATATATCTTTTCTAGCTATATGAATAAGAAACCCATGATGCATTTCGGCTATACAATGTGCTTCTAACCTCACACATCATGGAGCATCTGTTATCACCCCAATTTCACTCAACTATGACATTTAAGTGATTTTAACCAAACACATTAACAAGCATAATTAACACAATCTAATGCACTTAAAAGGATGGTTATTGGCCAATTGCATGCCATTCACCCTAGTCAAAGATGCAATTGACCAAGTCAAGGTTCACACTAGATTTCTTATTAAATTGGTATGATGGTACAAAAGATCCTTCAATAACTACGTGACTCTGACAAATTCATGAAACGAGGAAGTAAATGACCCATAAATACCTAAGGACACCTAAAAGCGATTGGTAGTTGAGTGTGAAACTGGTTAAGGCTCCCATCTCTTCAACATTTGGGAATGCATGAATCCACAACATTTCCAAACCAAAAACATTGTATTAATGTAACTTCACTCTACCTAAAAAATTTCAACCCTACAATTTATCCTATTAGAGTACATTATACATGTATGATAAACATGTAGAATACAATTATGGTGTATATCTTGACAAAGAAAAATTAAAAGAAAATTAAATTACCATGTTTTATTATGTTGTTTATATGATCAAATAGATTGCAAATAAATTTTTTGAGCTTATTTTAGATTTTATGGATTTATACATTATAAATATGTATGGTATCATAGATGTTTTGAAAACAAGATCTAATCTATGTGTAGGTTATGTAATCCGAGAGTAGATGTTTTTAATCTTCTACTTTGTTAGAATTGCAAACTTTACAAATTATTTCTTCCCAAGGTCTTTTAGGTCTTGTCCACCTCCCAATTTCATTATGAAGTTCATGGTTTTGTTATGGTAGTTATGTTGGAATACTAAGTGGGGGTGAATCGGTACATTTTTAAAAGATTGGATTAATTTTATATTTGGGGGGGGGGTGAATCAGTATTACATTTTTTAACAATTAATAGTTAATTTTTATATTTTATTGATTACCACAATGAATCAACAATGAATTGTATGCAAAATCAATTATATAAATATATTTGACACCAATTACAAGGTTTATAGAGAATTGTGAAGGACACCAATCCTCTTTAGAGTGCCAACTCTAGGATACACTAATCCCCTTCTTCAGGGCACCAATCCTAGGAAGCACCAACTCCCTTGTCTTTAGGGCACCAACCCTAGGAAGCATCAACTCCCTTGTATTTATAATTTGCTTAGTAATTATATGAATCCTTCCATGCTCCTCCCTTCCACCCTCACTGCATAAGTATCTTCAACTTTCCTTCTTGGAATCTACTTCTGCTTTTGATCTTCTGATCTGGACTGCAGAGACACCTTTTTCTCATAACTTCTTCTCGTTTATATACTCTTCCAACTGGTGTGAGCTATAAAACATTGTGTCCCTTTGTTTGGACCATCACACCTCTTCATTTTAACATTAACAATAATCACATTTATTATTCAAACATTTATTGTTAATTCTTTTAATTTAGTGAGAGTGCTTTTCATAAATCGATCGCAGGCATGGATCGATTTCCACTTTTTTAACTCGATTCCATATTTCTGCAAATATTTGTAGAAACCAAATTCTGCAGAGGCGCTTCCTTCAACCCATTTATATGTGACCACATGCTTATTAATTTAAGCATTGCCTTCTTCTTTCACCCTTTTTCTTTTTAGCCCCCATATGTCCAGTGTTGGGACCGTGTTCTTCAGTACTTCGTCCTTTGGGACTTCAGGCCTTTGCAACCTTTCAAATCTCCCGAATCAGATTTCGGCGAAACAGATCGGATGGTCAATATTCAATCCTCCGTTTAGATGTACGATCTAGGCTTATCAGAGGCCTTTCAAGTAAATCGTTGGTTAGGACTTGATCAACAATTGAATAGACGGTTCTCTTTCATTTCAGAACTTCGGGCATTTGTTAGTGGTGAAACTCCCGAAGTAAAAACTCTCGGAGTGACGTAACTTGTTGACGTGGCACTGACTGAGTCGCTACCACATGTCACTTAGATTTGTGACTCATGCATACCTGAAATGCCAATTGTACTTTGACACTTGTCTTTATCTGATTACTCCACGTGTCCTTGCTGACGTAGATCTCCTTATGTGGCACACGTTCTTCTCCAGGATCTAACGGTCAGGATACTTCCCAAAGTGTTCCTCAGATCAGATGACTCATGTCCACTTCGGGACTTCGGGTCATTTGATTTCTCCACTTCCCAATTCTCCCTAAGTGAGATTCCATGAAGTGTAAACCTCGAGTAACTTGACTTCATCTAATGGTAATTCTTTAACTCGAAAAGGCTTAACATGATCCAACGGATGTCGGGAATTCGGCTATTCAAGATATCGGGCCTTTGTCCTTGCTTATCCTATCCTTCTACTTTACTCAATCCAACGGTCAGGATATCTCCCGAAGTGTTTCCTCATATCAGACGACTTGCGTCTACTTCGGGACATCTGTGGCTTACTCTGTCCTTCCACTAAACATGATTTGATGGTCCTGATATCTCCCAAAGTGTTCTTCAGATCAGATGATCCTCATTTACTTTGGGACTTCAGACTTCGGGTGATCTTACTTGTTCTCAACCCTTTTCTCCCAAAGTGGTCAAAGTCGAAGTTTGACCACTATTCTGATCCAACGATCATCATGTATTGTCCAGATCTAATGGTCCTCATTTACTTCGAGACTACGGGGCTTCGGTCTTCGTCTTTTCTTATCCTATCCTTCCACTTAACTTGATCCAACGGTCGATGTGGATTGCGGAACCATAACTTGTGTGTGGTTTAGTTTGTCACCCAAACTCCCCAATTGAAGTTGTGCAATTGTTGGTGGATCAACCACGATCATTGATCTTTGAATCGATGAGATCTGATGGTCTAGACTAATTACGGGATTGGAAATAACATGTATTTTAATTCTCCCTTCGCGCTCCGCAATTTGAAGTTATGCGATTGTTGGTGGATCAACCACAGTCGTCGATCTTTGAATTGATGAGATCTGACGGTCTAGACTAATTGCGGGATTGGAAATAATGTGTAGTTTAATTCTCTCTTCACGCTCCACAATCAATCCTTGCCCTTGATCTGACGCTTGCGTATCCAACGGTACTTGTTTGTCCTGTGGGGATTTCAATCCCAATCATGTTTCTGCACTACGCTTTCCCTTCTAAGCTTCATGTGCGTCATTGACTATTGACATCAATGACAGTATGTCCAACAAGTTACATGGACCTTGATATATTGATTAATAGGTTGAGGCAACTAGAATCCTATTTTAGTGACTATGGATTTATAGAAATGAAAAATATGTATTTCTCTTCACTAAAAAATGGAGGGATATGCACTTCTATGGCAGGAAATTTTATTTTGAGAAATATTTCTTACCAAGAAGAATCAAGTTGCACACTAGGAGGAATTTAAGACTTGCAAAGAAACAATTATATCCCATGGTCTATGAAGGAGAGAAATAATTTTAGTGGCACATCTTAGACAAAGACAATGTTAGGGTCATGCTCTAATCTCTCTATTTAACGATACTTAAGAGTTATTTAACTAATGCATGTGGCCATTTTCTTTGAATAAGGTCCACTAGGTGGTTGGTACTCATTAATGATGAGACCACACGTGGATTAGGGTTTGGGTAGTGAGAAACTATTTATAAAGGTAGAAAGTTATACAATGTTTTGTCAATTATTTTCATTATAATGAGGTTATGTTCATTTGGAGGTTGCTCTCTTGAAGAGGCACATGGACATTTATCTATTTCTAGTTTATCAATGTAAGGGTTAATATTTTATAGGTTCAATACTCTTGTCCTTCCTATTTTACATTATATAGTTTATATTTCTTTTGATATTGCTCGTAATTCATTGTTTTTGCTACATAAGTACACTACAAGTGGTGTTAGAGTTATTTCTTGTGCAGACAAACATCCAAGTTAAAAAAACAAATATGGGCTTAAGATGTGTTCTGGTGTCTCTAAACACAAAGATTTATCATTTAACAGGTAAAAATGTGACTAGGAATCATACATGTAGGGCATATAAGTGGGGCACCTAGTTTGATTCCATTGTACACCTCTGTTAGTACTTGGAAAGTAGTACCACATCAAACATAATTTTCTCACATATTCAATCTTCCATGTACTCTCGGGTATATCAAAATCCCCCTAGGCATACTTGAAACTAGCATTACAAAAACCCATCGTCTATTTTGTCTCTATAGTACATTAAACAACACTTGGGGAGATCACTCTAGTGTACCTAGGAATTGAGTAGTACAACAAAATGTGATCCAAAATGGATCATTATCTAATTTTTCATCTATATTGGTACTTTTTGGGTGGAAAGATTGGAGGAATTGGCTTGCAAGGATGATTTTAGTGGTAGGTCCCAGTTTGGTGATTTGGGGTCTAAAACCTTCTAGAGATAGTTTTAGGCATCAAATGACACATTTTGGGGTAAAAAATTTATGAGCATGTCTCCCAACCCCTTGATTCTATTCTAAAGAAAAAGATCTTTCTAACGGTTCAAAAATCGCCTCAATTAAAGCTCATATGCAAAAGTTATGCCTCCCGCAAGTTGACCTACATTATTGACCACCATGGTACTTAGTGGATGCCACGTCAGCCCTATTACTCACAGATGTGGGGATAGTCACATGTGGACTTTCAAGAATATTCTAGAAGGTCAAAAACCCAAACATTAATTGAGGGTTGAGGCATGCAAAAAACCTAACCCTATGCTAAATACTCGACTATTAGGAAGAGAAGGGGTTCCATTCTTTTAGCATTGTACTTCTTCCATAATTGAGTAGAGCATCTAGGAGTGGGATTTGAGAGCATAACATAGGAGGTAGAACATTATATAGAATCCATTGAGGCCACAATGTCAAAGGAAACTCTATAGTGAGTGTCGATGACTAATTAAATTATCTAAAGTGATGTGATCATTTTAGAAACCAACTTGTCATTTAGCTCTCTTATCATGGTTTTCTAGTCACATGATATTCTTGTTTTCTAAAATTATACCATACAACTTAGTCATAATAGGGCTATTCATGACGATCCTATGATTTGAGGGGTTATTTTTCTCACCACTTTTAAAAATAGGAACAATAGGGGCTATTTTTGTCACCACTTCTTAAAATATGAACAATAGATGTCCAAGGCTCTTTGTCCAAAGCTTAGGAAATCCTTTCTTAACTACTAGATTGAAAAGGTTGTGGATGTGAGGAAAAGGAATATATGTACCAATTTTTAGAATTTTTGCTTGATATCCCTTGATGTTTTTAGTTTCTCCCTTTATAAGAGATTTAACCTCAAACTCAATGTCTTATATAGTGGAAGCATCGTCTATTGTTGAAATCATTTGACTATTATTTAAGACATGGGGAAATTCATAAAGATTTTTAAGTGTAAGTTTGAATCTACAATAACAATCTTACCCTACTTATCGTAACTTTCTCAATTAAAATGAATGTCCAAAAAGTTTTAAATTCTAATTTGAAATGCTATACAAGTTTATCTTAATTTCTACTTCTATACCGCCATTTCTTTATTTAATTAAAATTTTATTATTTTTTATTTTTATAACATTTTGAGGTTCATTTAAGGCATTCCTAATATATTATGTGGAACTTTATACTCATTATCATCCTAAAATTTGATTCGATAATTATTCATTATCACATTGCAAAGATTTGTAGACATTGATGGTAGTAGTGCCCTGGGTCTAGTTGAAGACCTTGAACATGTATGTCTCTATTTCACCATTTATTCTGAGCCTCTAAGTAGAGCTCCCCTCATGGTAGCTCTCCACATGTTCCAACCCTATCTTCCATGGACCTCCTTTATTGTAGATCTTTTCCCATACAGGTGACCTTGATCCATCACATGTTTTAATTAAAAGAAACATTCATTTTTAGATGTAACATTTATCTAGATCTACCCATGATCCAATATTGCACTTTATTTTCAGTATTTCATAAGCATGGTGATGCCTACCTTATTTGTAAAGAGCCTATATGAATGTATCACCTTATTATTGTTAATTTTGCAAGTGGCTTTCTTTCTTGATGTCATAGTTCCTTCCTTCAATCTCGACTCTCTCTTTATATATATGTATATTTTCTACCTACATGAGTAAGAAACCCATGATGTATTTCGGCTATACAATGTGCTTCTGACCTCACACATCATGGAGCATCTGTTATCACCCCGATTTCACTCAACTATGACATTTAAATGATTTTAACCAAAAACATCACAAAGCATAATTAACACAATCTAATACATTGAAAAACATGGTTGTTGGCCATTTGCATGCCATTCACCCTAGTCAAAGATGCAGTTGACCAAGTCAAGGTTCGCACTAGATTTCTTATTAAATTGGTGTGATTGTACAAATATCCTTCAATAGCTATGCGACTCTTGCAAATTCATGAAATGAGGAAGTACATGACCCATAAATACTTAAGGACACCTAAAAGCAATTGGTAGTTGAGTGTGGGACTGGTAAAGGCTCCCATCTCTTTAATATTTGGGAATGCATGAATCCACAACATTTCCAAACCAAAAACATTGGATTAGTGTAACTTCACTTTAACCTAACTTTTTCAATCCTACAATTTATCCTATTAGAGTACATTATACATTTATGATAAAAATGTAGAATACAATTATGATGTAGATCTTGACAAAGAAAAATTAAAAGAAAATTGAATTACCATGTTTTATTACGTTGTTTATATGATCAAATAGATTGCACATAAAATTACTCAGCTTATTTTAGATTTTAGAGATTCTGGTATCATAAACATTTTGAAAATGAGATCTAATCTTTATGTAGGTTATGTAATCAAATAGTAGATGTTTTGATATTCTACTTTGTTAGAATTGCAAACTTTATAATTTCTTTCTTCCAAATGTCTTTAAGGTCTTTTCCACCTCCCAATTTCATTATGAAGTCCATGAAAGTTTGTTCTTATTTTTGCAATATTTATTTTCTTATTAAAACTAGCAACAATGGAAATATCAT
Source organism: Picea sitchensis (assembly GCA_010110895.2). NCBI lineage: Eukaryota > Viridiplantae > Streptophyta > Pinopsida > Pinales > Pinaceae > Picea > Picea sitchensis. The sequence goes on from SNQJ01S0012505.1 coordinate 41,113, forward strand.
ATTGATCTTCAAAGGTAGGGGTAATGGACTCTTTCTAGTAAACCATTTTTCTTATTCTCAATCTCATTGTAGCATCATAGGTTTTGTTTAAGTTAGTTACAACTATATTGTTAATGGTGTTGATATCTTCTACTATGGCTCAATAATGAAGCCATGAAGCAACATCTTGAGTCCACCCTCTCTTTAGCTTCAAGTGATTTGTACTAATGTTGCAAGATGCTATAGGAAGCATTTCTTTCTTCATGTTAACCAACTTATACTTGTACAATAAGTACCTTGTCATAACATTACTCTCCTTGAGTGGGAGAAAGTCCTCTAAAAGAAGGATAGGGTAGGGAGCACTACTTTTAATTATAAGATCATGTGTTATAGAAATATTTAGGATTTGCTAAATTTCTTCCATGTCTCCTTAGAAGTACTACAACCCCAAACTTCACAACCATACAAAATTGTTGAGATAACAAGCATGTCAAAATAAACTTCTTTTTTCCTAGAACCAAAACTTAGCATATGTACAATTATTTCAAACTTGAACAAAATTAAAGGCTTTTCAACCTCCACTAACCCTTTTTTCAACACTATAGTTCCAATGTATCTTATGATGGATGCCAATTCCAATATATTTATATATATTTATATGAAGTTGCTTCTTCTAAGATATGGTTATTATAAACAAACTTTGGACACGTGACTCTTTTAGACTTGATGATCATATATGTTTATTTTATTAGTATGCATGCTCATCCCAGAGTTAGTGCAAAAAAAATGAGAATTTTAAGCTTCTTTTAGAGACCTGCAACCCCTGCTTCCTCTAGGAAATATTTTAATCTATTTACAAAAATGCCAAAAAGAGTAGGGGACAAAAGACATCCTTACTTGACTCCAATTATTTTCTTCCCCCGTTGCTTCTAAATTTGGAAATGACTCTCATATAACCTTATCACTGTAGCTCCCAATTCAAAAGGGGTCCCACTATCTTCTAGATTCTTCCCAAGGTTGTTTTGAGGAATTGCACAAAAGATTTTTTTAAGTCAATGAAACAACATTGGAAATTATCTTTGTTATTTTCATACTCTTCATTGATAATCCTAAGAATAACTAAATCATCTAAAGTCATGTGATAACTTTAGAAACCAACTTGTCGTTTAGCTCTCTTCTCATGGTTTTCTAGTCACATGCTAATCTCCTTTTCTAAAATTATACCATACAACTTAGCCATAAAATGGATATTCATGATGATCCTATAATTTGAGAGGTTATTTTTGTCACCACTTTTAAAATAAGAACAATAAGGCTATTTGTCCAAAGATTAAGAAATCCTTACTTAACTATTAGATTGAAAAGGTTGTGAATGTAAGGAAAATTAACTATTAGATTGAAAAGGTTGTGAATGTAAGGAAAAGAAATAAAGACACCCAATTTTCAAACTTTTATTTCTCGATATTTTAGTTTTTCCCTTTAATATTCAACCCCAAACTCAATGTTTTACTAGTAAAATCATTTAACTGTTATTTAAAACATTAAAAAAATCATACATATTTGTAAGGTATGAATTCTAATCTTCGATAACAATCTTATCCTATTTATTATAACACAATTAAGATAAATGTTAAAAAAAATAAAAATAAAAATTAAGTTCTAGCGCATGTTTCTCTTGATTCCTATTTATATATTGACGTTTTTTTTTTTAATTAAACTTATATACTTTTTATTTTCATAATATTTTTCAGTTCATTGAACATATCTGTGATATGTTTTTTTGGGAACCACAAAAAATGGTTTGACAATTATTTTTTAAAAGATGTACTGAAATAATGCTTTTAAATACACGTTGAGGATTTTTATTAAATACACGTTGAGAATTTTGTTATAAAATTACGAGGCACATCTTTAATATTTTTATACTTTGAGAGTTTTTTTCATATCATGCATCAATTAAAAAATGTAATGGAATAATACTTTTAAATATTATAAAATTATGAGACACATATTTTATATTATTATAAGTTGAGAGTTTTTATATCATGCATCAATTAAAAAATCTAAAATCACTAGGCACATTTTTATTGGCTTATTCATTCTTATATAAATGGAAAATCAGTATGAAAAAAAAAAAAAACACTAATTACTCATTTTTATGAAAAATCAGTTTGTAAATATAACATAAAAAATAAAAAATAAGATGATATAGATTATCATCAACCAATAAAAACTTAATTTTAAAATTAAAAAAATATTTATATTTTAATTTATATAAATAATTAAGAATAAATGATTCTATAATTTGAAGGGTTAATTTTGTTACCACTTATAAAAATAAAATAATAATAATTAGATTGAAAAAGTTGTGGATATAAGAAAAAGGAATAGAGGCACCCATTTTTAGAATTTGTGTTCGATATTTTTTTTTATGTTTTCCGTTTTCCCTTCACACGACCTTCAACCCCAAATTCAATATCTTTTACTTATTGTTGAAATATTTTCACTGTTATTTAAGGAATTAAGATATTTATACATATTTTTAAAATATCAATTTTAATTTTCAAATAACAATCTTATCTTGTTTATTGTTTTTGAGATGTAGGATAGTTGGCGATGGAGTGTATTGTTAAAGTACTTTGTGATGTTAAAGTTACTCTGTGATACAAAGTGTATTGTTAAGACATTTCATGATGTTAAAGTCACTCTGTGATATTAAAGTTACTGGTTCGAAACCTGTGGGGACAAAAAATCCAATCATGTTAAAGGTTGGTATGGTTAACCAGATACAATCCCCCAAACAAACTAACAAAAAAACTAAAAAAATCTTACCCTACTTATTATAACTTTATTATAGCTTTATCAATTAAGATGAATATATAAATAATTTTAAATTCTAATTTAAAAAGTTGGGCATGTTTCTGTTGATTTCTACTTATGTATTGTTGTTTCTCTATTTTAATTAAAATCCTATGCTTTTTATTTTCATAATATTAAATCCTATACTTTTTATTTTCATAATATTTTGGACTTCATGTATTGTCGTTTTTCTATTTTAATTAAAATTTTATGCTTTTTATTTTCATAATATTTTGGATTTCATTTAAAGTACTTTTATGCTTTTTATTTTCATAATATTTTGGATTTCATTTAAAGTATTTGTGATATAATTGTTATTTTCATAATATTTTGGATTTCATTTAAAGTATTTGTGATATAATTGTCGGTAACCTTATACTCATTATCATCATTGGTTTGACCATTTTTTTTTAAATGTGATGGAATAATGCTTTTAAATATTGAGAATTTTGTTATAAAATTATAAGGTACATTTTTATTGGTTTACTCATTTTTATATAAAATGTAAATATAACATAAAAAGAAAGAAAATAGAAAAAATATAATAAAGCAAGATGATGTAGATTATGATCGAAGAGTAAAAAATGAATTTTATATTAAAAATAATCCTATGCTAAAATGAGTATTTAAATTTTATTTTTCTCTCCTGGATGGGGTGACACGTATTGAGGATGAGGAAAACCACGTGATGGCACCTCAGAGGCTTGACGAGATGATAGACAAAACTGGTTCATTACATGGTTATATCATGGACACACATACGAGAGGTGGAAAGAGACAACCAAGGGAAGAGGTGGCTCGTACAGGCTCGCCTCATGTGAATTTTGATGAGAGAAATTAACAACCTTAGTGTGCAAGCTCGTGGGCACACATATATCTCAACGAAGAATAAGGTGAAAGATCTAGAAGCTATCATGGAGAGTACTCAATGAAATCATGGCACCAAGAGGAGAAGTTTTGAAGGGATGATGTGGTGGGTAACTTAGGAATTTCATCATCCCAACAAGAAATCCTATTTCAAGTGGATCCTCATATGAGAGAGTTGGGAGAAGCGATTCTTGGTGGGCGCTAGCGAAAGGCCTAGAGCCCTGGGCGCCACTCAAGGGGCAGGGGTGGAGAAAAGTGCTAAGGGCCCTGTGAGTAGCTTGGGGCGAGCAGGGAGTGTGGAGTGATAAAGCACTGGGGTAAGGTCAAAGAGTAAGAAAAGACCGTGTCGGCCATTTCACAGAATTCTTGGCTTTACAAGTCGACCTTCCCGTATATCAAGTACTTCTTAGAATCAAAAGTATATTTTCCTATACTCGAGCTAGTATGGAGGGTCCCCATTGACTTCCAACCAACATGTTAAGCTCTTATCGACTACGACAAATTTCTCTAAGAGTTTGACCTAGAATCACACCCTGGCCCTGTTTACATCATTGATAGGTAACCTTGTGCTCAACAAATGACATCCCATCTGTTATCACTCCAGGAAACTCTCTTAGGTTGTATCTCAGAGATGCCTGGTAACTTAACTAATTTTGCAATGGTTCACTC
>SNQJ01S0012505.1:64839-78082 GCA_010110895.2 Picea sitchensis
GCCTTTGCAAGTAGCGATGGAACTAGGACCGTAGATCCCAGGAACCATAGGGAGTTACCTTGACCATCGATCTTAACCCTTTTGTAGGTGGGATAGATGACTCGTCAAAGTCCCGAAAGTCCCAATGTAATCGGAACCGTCCACCGACAGAGGATACATGGCAAAGGATCATCGTTTCGTTGACTCGCTGAATGAAGGAAGTCAAAGAGTAGAGTTTTGTGAACTTACAAAACCCGAAACCTCGATTTGATCTGAACCATTGGATCATAGAAGAATCATGTCCGATGATCTGGACGCGGGGATATCGGGAGTTTAGAGATCATGGTTTAGAAAGGTAGGCTTTGGTTGTGTTCCAACTTCACGAAATGCGAAGTCTCGACGAGCTTGAAGAATAAGCCCTCGGTCATAGCGAATGGTCATATGAGCAGAAGGTTTAAGGAGGAGCTACTGGAGATCGAGATTTAGGGGAACGAAGAGTCAGAGTCGGCTCATGTTCACTATCCCGATACACAAAATCGTGATACGATCAGAACTGTCTATCAGGGAGATAGCATAGGACCGTAGATTTGATCCTTGGAAGGGAATCAAAGATCAAGAGTTATGAAGTAGGGGTCAAGGTTCAATAAGGTCTGTGGATTAGTTAGCAGGACCCTGGTAGGGGATAAAAGAGTTGATTTGGCTCGATAGACGTGAATACAATTTTATTTTATTCACACCCATCATGGGGGTGTTATAGTGAGCTTCATGGGAGTGCAACATGGCCATACACAGGGTTAAGAAGGGGAATGGAAGCCAACTACAGAGGAAGATAGATGAAGTTTTTTCCTTCTGAGGGCATGTAAACAAAACTAGGGTTGCATGTGCTACTTGCATGGTGGGAACTAGATTCAAATACCTCTTCCCTGAGGTAGAGAAGAAGGCAACGACAAAGGTTGAGGACGCAGTGAGAGACCAAAGGAAAAATGCGAGGGATGAGGAAATCCCGGAGAAGGTAAATGAATGGGTTGAAGACCCATTTTTTTCTAGGACCAGAGAAACAAAATATTTTAAGTTCGTAGAAACCTATTGGATTGTAAAAGAAATGGTGGCACAAATAGTGGATAGGACCAGGAGGGAACATGGGAACATCTTGCATGCACTCATAATTCTAGAAGAAAATTCAAATTGTACTGCAAGTCTCAACATGGAATTCGGTTTAGGGTCACTCCATGGGGTCAGAGGCTTGAGCATCCAGAGACAACAATGTGTAAGTCGAGCCCATCAAGCTCCATAGACTGTCCTATTTGGGTTGAGGATGACAAAGTTGGCTTAGATTTTAGAGTTGACACCAAGACGACCGTACAACAAAACGAAGCACAAGGTGTTCGGGTTTGAATTGACTTTATGTTTATAAATCATGTCTATGCTTACAAAAATATGAGTAGGAAAAAATTCTTTTTATATAACTTAGGAAGATAGGGATTGTAGAAAAAATTATCCTCAAACCTTTATATATGTAGACTTGAAAATTTACTAGTAAAAACCTGTATGAATTATCCCAGGGATGGAAAGTGGTTTCCTTTTTGGAAGGTCCCCCAGCATGATGTAACTCTTTTTTTTAAGATAATAAAAAAAATAGAAAAATTTAGATTAAAAAATAATAATTTTTCTAAATAAATAATATCTTAATTTATATTAATAAATAATTATAATTAAATTTAATAATTATTAAATGAAATTATCATTAAATTATTATAATAATTTATTTAAAGTGATGTAAGGACAATTATAAAGGCGGTCTAGATTTTGTTTTTGTTAGCTTGAGTAAATGGTAAGGGGAAATAAAGGAGATACTATTAACGAGATGGAAGAGATTACATGTATGGAATCCATCTTTGTGTGTGCTATGGCGAGATGATTCCAAAATCCTTCTTCTTTTACTTCATTTTTCTTCGAAGGATTTTTACTATCAAATGCTCTCTAATGGTCTTCGACAACCTTCCTTTCTTCAACTTCCACAAACAAAATGTCATGATAAAAAGAAGGGTGCAAATTGGGCAATTCCTTTCAAGAAGAAAACCACACCAACATAAGTTTAGTACTATCCAAGACCAAGATATGTCAACGCAATGTGAAGGATGTTTTTATGGCTTTTTTGTCCTTCTAATATTTTTACATGAAGAGTAGGTCCATGTTCTAGTATAATCCCAAGATATTCATGCTTTGGGTGCAATAATAATGATTAAAGTGGACTAAACCAACTCTAGAGAAGTCCTTAATTAAGTTTCGCCAAATCAATGGAACACACAAGTATATGAGATTTTCTAAAGCACACACCGATTTTGAGGGAAGAGTTGTCTTCATCAACAAAACCAAAGAAAATTGATGATATAATTTCCAAATATTTGGGACAGATTAAGATTTTTCATATTAAATAGACCATGTGATAAATGCAATACAAAGATAAGACTAATACGAATGGGCTGGCCTGAGAGAAAATCTTATAATAACAACCTCTAACATGGATCGACTTCTATCTTGATGACTAACAAGTACACTCAAAGAAAAATTGGAGTGGGAATACCCTTGAAGAATGTATGGATGCATGGATAAAAAATAAAATTGTTCCCAACAACTTTGATGTCTTTACTTGCTGGTATGTCTGGATTGAAAGAAATAAAATTATATTTGAGGAACATTCTCCATCAATAAACACTGTTGTTTATAAGACACTCAGATCACCCATATACAATCCAGATTCAAATACATCTCAGTCTCTCAAGCAAAGACCGATTACCTTATTAGAGGAAGATACAATTGTATTTTTTTATGGAGCTGCGACAATAGGGGATTTTGTTGCGGTGTAGGGGGTACCATAATCTATAAAGATAGAACAGAATTCAGATGGATGATAAACTGTGGAGGAGGCACAAATACAAAAGAAGAGTTGTTTGGTGCTTGGACAACTCTCACTCTTGCCAAGTATCTAAATATAACAAACCTGCATCTTATGGGAGATTCCAAAGTAGTCATAGAATGGCTAAAACAAAAAGACAAGCTAAATTCGGTGACAATTGAATGATGGAAAAATAGAATTTTGGAATTGGTGGCATCATTTCAAACTATCAATTACTCTCACATCTTCAGAGAATTCAACTCGGTAGCGGATTCTCTTTCCAAAGAAGCTCTCCAAGAACCCCAGGCAGATTAACCTTTTATAAATGGTCGGATGGGATGAAGAAACATACATCATTTATGGACCTCTTTTAAAGTTTTCCAGACTTCTTCTTATTTGCTCATGATCAGCTGCAGAGTATAGAAGTCAAGATTCGTTTTGATATAATACTCAAGTGATAGTATATAAAGTCAACTTGACTATGTTATTTTCCAATATCTATAGTCTAGAAGAACATAAATTACTTTTATGTAAATGGAATGAAGAGTTCATAGTTTTTTTATTGTGTCTTTCGGTGATCATAGAATAGTATTGTAAAAATGCGGGACTAAGCAGTCATATTGTTGGTTTTACTTGTTTTGAAAAAGTGTAAAATAAATTATATCCATTAATATAATATCGAGTGAATTTTCTTTCTGGAAAAGACTAACAGAAGGTACACATCCAACCAAACAATCCAATCTTATTACAACATTGTTCTTGGGAATTAATGTGTTAGGCCTAATGACTTATGATACCAATATCCACTTTAACATGGAAGGAAATAGATTTAAACCTTACACTCTCCTATAACAATCCAATACAAATAGTCTAGAAGAACATAAATTACTTTTATGTAAATGGAATGAAGAGTTCATAGTTTTTTTATTGTGTCTTTCGGTGATCATAGAATAGTATTGTAAAAATGCGGGACTAAGCAGTCATATTGTTGGTTTTACTTGTTTTGAAAAAGTGTAAAATAAATTATATCCATTAATATAATATCGAATGAATTTTCTTTCTAGAAAAAGACTAACAAGTACACATCCAACCAAACAATCCAATCTTATTACAACATTGTTCTTGGGAATTAATGTGTTAGGCCTAATGACTTATGATACCAATATCCACTTTAACATGGAAGGAAATAGATTTAAACCTTACACTCTCCTATAACAATCCAATACAAATAACAATTTATATAAGCATGGAAAATAACAATTTATATAAACATTAAAAATATATACATAATTACTTTATGTTTAAATCATATAAAACATACTTTTTACATTTCAAATATTTTTAATGTAAATATTTACATGATTTAAAAACAATATCTTACTTAAATATGTTTTGAACATTGAAACATCATATGCATCTCATTTTATGTAATTACGTATTTAAATGATATACACTTTTTAATATTTCAAAATATGTTTAAATGTAAATGTTTATACGTTGTATTTAAATGATATAGACACTTTTTAATATTTCAAAATATGTTTAAATGTAAATGTTTATAGATTTAAAAGATAATCTCATTGAACATATTTTGTTCATTTTATGTAATTATGTTGTATTTAAATGATATAGACACTTTTTAATATTTCAAAATATGTTTAAATGTAAATGTTTATAGATTTAAAAGATAATTTTATTTAACATATTTTGCACACTAAAGCATGTATGTCATTCTCATTATTTTTAATTTCTAATTAGTAATAAAATAAAGCATTTTTATGTTTTTTTTTTCCAATTTAGAAATAGATTTTTTTTTTTTTAATTTTAATTAATAATAAAATGAAATTTCAACAATGATTAAAATAAAGTATTTATATATATTTTTGGTAAAATGTTAAATGGTAAGTAGGGTGGTATTCGATCTCATGGAAATGCTACTTTAAGGTACATGACCCCACTATTGTAGCTTTAATGATGATAATCGTGTAGACACTATTGAGGTTAAAACCACATTTTGGTCTTGAAGTAAGACTTAAATTTGCGTCAGATTGGCTAAGAGATTGTCTTCTTTGGACATAAGGAAATAAGTTAACGGGCCAAAACCTAGATGCATAAGGAAGGAGTGAAAATATGCCTCTTATGGACCATGAATAGGTCATTTCAAGTGGTGTGGTTTTCCTTGAATAACGACGATGAGGTGACTTGCATTCATAAATAGTAATCAATGATGGATGTCCTCACTGCTTGTTGACAACTGAGTTACCATACGTTTTTCCACCTTCAAAAAAAGGAAAAAAGAAAAAGAAAAAAGAAAAATCATTTTTCATCTTACGAACAATTTATAACTATTTAAAAAAAATGAACTTAAGTTTAGAACCATAAATCTAATTTTCAATGCTTGTAGACCAAAATAAGTTTTCCAACCTACATTAATCATTGTTTCCACGTTATAGTTCTAATTGAGTTTGTGATGGAGGTCAATGTAGTGAACCTTATTAGGTAAAATATGTGAAACCCTTGGTTTCAAAAATAATAAAATGCAATCACATAAGAATGAACAGAAGAATATGGAAAGAACGCTTAATTTATGGTAACACCATCAAATACTCCTTATGGAAGGAATCACTTTACAAGCCATGCTTGGCACAATACAATACTCAACATCTAACATATCTTAATACAATGATATTCATGTGTATTTATACTTTCTCATGAGTATTCCTAGGGGTCAATGCCAACTACCCCTCATTATTAGATTCATTTCCTTTAACTACCCAGTAGGTCTATTTATTACCCACGAACTACCAAGTGGGCCTATTCCATGATTATAGTCACATGCATTATTTATCCCCTGTGGGTACCTCCCTAGGTACCCCATGTTATCCTCCCTAGGTACATTACAATCAACTCCAAAATATTTGTATGAAAGAATTTCCCCCAATATATTATTGCCATACACAAAATCATTGTAGGTGATTTTCCTAGATTTGATTATCATAATTTTCCTAGATTTGATGAACATAGTGGGAAATGACTCCTCAGTAGAAAATCAATTTTTGAAAGAGAAGAGAAATATCCTCAATGAAACAAATTATAGAGGATATATTTGAAACTTGTTGAGAGACAATATCGATCACTTATATCAAGAAGCAACAGATAAAACAATAATATATAACCTACTCTTCTCATGGCTATCGCTACTTATAACCAAGGGGTCACTTGACAAGGTTACTTTTGATCAAGCACACCTTATATTGACTTGTTTTATAAAGTCAAAATTGATCATCTTTACATTACATTGCATATCTATCCTGATACTTATGGGAATTAATTACAAAACAAAGGGTGTCTTAAGACACAACTCTATAAGAACTTGGATCAATTGGTAACCTCATGGTTATATAACATGTTTGGTCAAAATTGTTTGGTTATGTTGTTGGTTTGTTTGTATTGTTGTACTATGAGAATTTCCTTTATTCTATTGTATGTTGTTTAGGTGACTTTATTTGATTCAAAATTTGATTGACTAGAGACAAAACAAAGGCAACATCGACTAGGGAAGTTGATTGGACCAAGTCAACTAATTAATAGAGGAAAATCAATTGATAGAAGATACATAATAGAGGAAGTAGACAAGTTGTGTCAAATAGTAGGAGGTCAAACAATGTGCATATGTTGATGACTAGGAAAAAATACCATTAGATTGAATGATGGCATTGATCAATGGATTGGTGGGGAGCCTATCACTAATATTGTGTCATTTAGACATATATAAGGAAGGAGGGATGTCTATGTGCCATTCGATGATCGACATGTTGTCAACTAGATAGTTTGTGTTGGTTACCAAAGGGGAGTTAAAACATTGTGTAACTAAAGGAATGCGAGAGAAGTTGAATGGACGTAATTGAGTATTGGACATGGCCTATAATAAGGCATACTATAGGGTGAAGAAGGGTTGATAAATCATAAGAGAAATCAAATAAGTGAGATTGGATATTGAACAATTATATGAGAAATTCAATTCAAGGATCAAAACCGACATATATATTTGTTGCAGAGCAACGATGAAGGAAATTCCTTGAAGAAAGGAAATGCCTCAACTTTCTTAACTAGGAATACTAGGCATTGTAAACACAATCTCGTGGATGTGGATGGTGTAGATATATTGGGTGTTTGACTTACCCACTAAAAAACACATTATTTTGGTATAGAGCATAGTTCTTGTTTTCCGAAGGAGTCTATAATGAAAAGCAAACTTGGATATTTGTGGCAAGGTGAATAATCATTGTTTCCTAGAATTACCGATAATATTACAAGTCAAACAAAGATGGTATATGACCATGCGATCGACAAAGGAAAACTTAGATTCAATATTTTGGAGATACAAGTAGAAAGTGTTGTAGACCTACTACATGATTGTTTCAAGTGTTAGATGACAAGCATATGGATAGAGGGGAAAAATATGCCAAAGAAAGGGAGAAACAAGAGGAAAAAACCTTTCTTTGGGAATACAACCCCTAGAATTCTAGAAGACCTTTTAGAGTTGAATTTGAAGTGGAGATAAAGTCGTATGATACTTGGATGGACCTTGATAGATTGATTAATTGGTTGAGGCAACTAGAATCATATTTTAGTGACTATGGGTTTATAGAAATGAAAAATATTTATTTCTCTTGACTGAAAAATGGAGGGACATGCACTTCTATGGCATGAAATTATATTTCAAGAAATATTTCTTACCAAGAAGAAGCAAGTTGCACACTATGAGGAATTTAAGACACTTACTAAGAAACAATTATATCTTATGATGTATGAAGAAGAGAAATAATTTTAGTGGCACATCTTAGACAAAGACAATGTTAGGGTCATTCTATAACCTCCTTACTTAAGGGTACTCAGGATTTATTGAAATAATGCACGAGGCCATTTTCTTTGAATAAGGCTCACATGGTAGTTGGTACTCATTAATGATGGGACGATAATTGGATAAGGGTTTGGGTAGTGAGAAAATATTTATAGAGGTAGAAAGCTATGCAATGTTTTGTTAATTATTATCATTATAATGCGGCTATGTTCATTTGGAGGTTGCCCTCTTGAAGAGGCTTGTGGGAATTTATCTCTTTCTAGATTATCAATATAAGGGTTAATATTCTATAGGTTCAATATTCTTGTTCTTCCTATTTTATAGTATATAGTTTATATTTCTTTTGATATTTCTCTTAATTCATTGTTTTTGCTACATAAGTACACTACAAGTGGTATTAGAGCTCTTTCTTGTGCAGAAAAACACCCAAGTTAAAAAAAATATAGGCTTGAGACATGTTTTGGTATCTCTAAACACAAAGATTTATCATTTATCAGGTAAAAATGTCGCTAGGAAGCATACATGTAGGGCATATAAGTGGGGCCACCCAGTTGGATTCCTTGTACACCTTTAATGGTACTTGGTGAGTAGTACCACATCAACCATAATTTTATCATAGATTCAATCTTCCATGTACCATGAGGTATATCAAAATCTCCTTAGGCATACTTGAAACTAGCATTACAAAAACTTGTTGTCCATTTTGTCTCTATACACTAAACAACAATTGGGGATATCACTCTCATGTACCTATGAATTGAGTAGTATGACTAAAGGTGATCAAGAATGGATCATTATATAATTTTTCATCTGTCTTGGTACTTTTTAGGTGGAAAAATATGAGGAATTGGCTTGCAAGGCCGATTTTAGTGGTAGGTCCCAATTTGGTGATTTGGGGTCTAAAACCTTCTAGAGCCAGTTTGAGGCATCAAATGGCACTTTTTGGGATCAAAATTTTATGAGCATAGCTCCCAAGCCCTTGATGTTATTCTATAGAACAAGAGCTTTCCAGTGGTTCAAAAATCGCCTCAACTAAAGCTCATATGCATAAGTTATGCCTCCCGCAAGTTGACCTACCGTATTGATCACCATGGTACAGAGTGGATGCCACGTCTGCGCCATTACTCACATATGTGGGGCTAGTCACATGTGGAATTTCAAGAATATTCTAGAAGGTCTAAAATGCTAACATTAATTGAGGATTGAGGCATGCCAAAAACCTAACCCTATGCTAAATAGTCGGCTGCTAGGAAGAGAAGGGGTTTCACTTTTAGCATTATACTTGTTCTATAATTGAGGAGAGCATCTACGAGTGAGATTTGAGAGCATAAAAGAGGAGCTAGAACATTCTATAGAATCCATTCATGCCACAAAGTCAAAGGAAACTCTATAGTGAGTGTCGATAATCTTAAGAACTTAATTAAATTATCTAAAGTGATGTGATAATTTTAGAAACAAACTTGTCCTTTAGCTCTCTTATCATGGTTTTCTAGTTACATGCTACTCTCATTTTCTAAAATTATACCATACAACATAGACATAATATGGCTATTCATGATGATTCTATTATTTGAGGGGTTATTTTTGTCACCACTTTTAAAAATAAGAATAACAGGGATTATTTTTTACGTCACTTTTTAAAATAGGAACAATACATGTCCAAATCTTAGAAAATCCTTGCTTAACTACTATATTGAAAAAGTTGTGGGTGTGACGAATAAGAATAGATATACCAATTTTTAAAATTTTTACTTTATATCCTTTGATGCTTTTAGTTTTTTTCCATTGTAAGACGTTTAACCTTAAACTCGATATCTTTAAAGCGAAAACATTCTGTTGTTGAAATCATTTAACTATTATTTAAGACACCGGGAGATTCATAAATATTTTTAAAATATAAGTTCGAATCTCTAATAACAATTTTACTAATGAAAATGAAAATGAAAATGAATGTAATTTTTTTTTTAAATTGCTTACTATGACTTTCTCAATAAAAATGAAAAATGAAAATGAATATGAGTGTACAATTTTTTTTAAATTGCTTACTATGACTTTCTTAATAAAAATCAGTATGAGTGTCCAATTTTTTTTTGAGTTATGTAGTGCCATTTCTTTATTTAATTAAAATCCCATATTTTTTGTTTTTATAACATTTTAAGGTTGATTTAAGGTATTTCTAATATTTAATATTTTATGTGGTAACTTTATACTCGTTGTCATCCTAAAATGTGATTCGACAATTCTTCTATTTAAGAAATGTAATGGAAGAATGCGATTCGACAATTCTTCTAGAATGCTTTTAATTCTTGAATACACGTCGAGATTTTTAAAAGCAATGTAATAAAATAATGCTTCTAGAAGAAATGTAATGGAATAATGCTTTTCAATACACATTGAATTTTTTTTGTTATAAAGTTACGAGGCACGTTTTTATAATTTTTGTTTTTATATTATGTATTTATTAAAAAAAATCATAATACACTTAAGTCGAGAATTTACTCACTCATTATTAAGTCTTAATGATATAGAGAATTTACTTAGCCATTATTAAGTTTTAATGAGAGAATTTACTTTCATTATTATATAGCTTGACAAGTCTTAACGAATTATAATTCAGTCAATTTTCTACGGAAAAAAAGTTCACTCATTCTAAATAAATTGAAAAGCAATGTGTAGATAATAACATGAAAAGAAGGAGAAAATATAATGTAGATTATGATGAATAAGTAAAAGTTTAATTTTATATTTAAAACTATCCTTTGGTATTTATGAATTCTGGCATTCCATACATCTAGTGATGTACTCGATGATCTCTTTCTTCATATTTGGCCAAAAGTAATGGCTCTTGATCGTTGTCACGATTTTCTGATATCTAGGGTGCCTTGCACAAGGAATATTATGCATTTCATGAAAAATCATACATTTCAAGTCCTGGACATTTGGAACGAAAATCTTGTTCTTGTGCAACAATATTCCATCTATTCCCAACTTATAATCATCCACCTTCTGAAGTATATTCCCCTACTATAGCATTGCTACCAATTCTCTGTACTGTTGTTTTGCATTGGCAGCCTCCAAAATTTTCCTTTTAACATCAGTTCGGTACATGCTAATGGCTGAAGTATGTATCTCATGCACCTTCCTGCTAAGTGCATCAACCACTTTATTCTCCTTTCCTTTGATATGCTTTATATCAAAATCATATTCGCTTAGAAATTCTAACCATCTGCTTTGTCTAGCATTTAGATGTGGCTGATCAAATAAATATTTCAGACCATTGTGGTCTGTTCTTAGCTCAAACCTCTTTCCCATGAGGTAGTGTCTCCATTTCCTCAAGGCATGCACTATGGCTGCCAACTCCAAATCGTGAGTGGCATAGTTTCTTTCATGATCCTTCAACTTCCTTGATTCGTAACATATGACAAACCCATTTTGACTGAGGACTCCACCAAGTCCTTCATTACATGCATCAGTGCATACGATGAAGTCTTCTTTTGGGTCCGCGATCCTTAATATTGGAGCACTTGTCAATAATTGTTTCAAGTGTTGGAAACTTCTTTCACAATCCAGTGTCCACTGAAACTTCACTCCCTTTCTTTGCAAGGAAGTGATTGGATGTGCAATCTTCGAGAATCCTTCAATAAATCTTATGTAGTAACCTGCAAGACCCATGAATGATCTCACCTCTGTCATTCTTCGGTGATGACCATTCTCTAATGGCCTCTATCTTCTCAGGATCCACTGCTATCCCATCCTTTGAAATGATATGCCCCAAATAATGAATCTGTTTCTGATAAAATGAGCACTTGCTCAATTTGGCATTTAATTGTCGTTCCCTTAATACTTGCAACACCATCCTCAAATGATGTTCATGCTCTTCCTATGACTTGGAATATATAAGAATGTCATCCAAAAAGACAATGACAAAATTGTCCAAATACTCTCAGAAAACACCATTCATTAAGCACATGAAAACAGCTGGTGCATTTGACAACCCAAATGGTACCACTGTGAACTCATAATGACCATACCTTGTCTTGAAGGTGGTCTTGCTAATATCTTCATCTTTAATTCTTACCTGATGGTATCCTGATCTGAGATCTATCTTTGAAAATATCTTTGCATCCTTCAATTGATCAAAGAGGTCATCAATCCTTGGTAGAGGATACTTGTTTTTAATAGTCACTTTATTCAATTGTCTGAAGTCAATGCACAACCTTAGTGTTCCATCCTTCTTTCTCACAAACAAGACTGGGGCACCCCAAGGTGACACGCTTGGGTGTATATACCTCTTCTTCAGAAGTTCTTCAAGCTGCATTTGCAACTCGTTCAATTCTGGTGTACTCATTCTGTAAGGAGTCTTTGATATTGGTACTGCACCAGGCATGAAATTTATAAAGAAATCGATGTCTCTCCTTGGGGGTAGTCCTGGTACCTCCTTGAAGACATCCTCAAACTCTTCCAGGACTGCATAATCTTCCAAATTTGGCACCTTATCTTTAGGTGTCTCTTCCAAATGATCCGAAAATATTTGACATCCTTTTCTGTAACATTTCTTCAGCTGCAATGCTGAAATTTCTCTAATGGTTACTGCCCTGGGAATTCCCTGTATCTTCCTTAGTTTCTCTTCCTCATCCTTGCAAATAAATGCTCTGTTGTGAAAACATAAGAGAGTGTGGTGTTGGTCCAACCAATCCATCCCAATTAGACAGTCATAGGAACCTAAAGGCAAGATGTTCAAATCCGCCTTGGTGTTCAGTCCATTCATGTCTACAAGGCATGACTTAACCATATCATTAACTTTTCTTTTGTCTCTTGTAGCCATTTTCACCAACCGGGATTTCCCATGCTTGCTTCTTGGCAATTGGAAACTTTCCACCATCTTAGGGTCTATATAACTATGACTAGCTCCTGAATCAATTAAAATAACAAGGGTTTGGTTGTTGATCATAACTTCCACTTCAATCATGTGGGACTGATACTCTGCTTGCTTGTTGTCCAGGGCTACATAAATCCTTGGCACATATCTTCCCATGTCCTCTACTGTCTCAACCCGTTGTACATTGTGAACAACCCTACTTTTTTCACCTCTCTGAGGAAAACCTCTGAACCTATGGTCCCCTTTACAACCCCAACATTGCATAGGTGATTGTCTTGGCCCTTGACTTCCTGTGTCAATCACTCTCGGTTCTTTATGCGTTTGTTTCCCTTGTGGATTATTTCTGAAGAATGGTGGCTTAGCTTCCTTCTTCCTCTGATCCATCTTGAATTTCTTATTGTCTTCCCAAGCCTTTTGGAAAGTTGGCTTTGCTTTCTGCTTATCATATAAGCATTTATCTCTCCTTATGGTCTCTTCTAATATCTTGGGATCATCATATTGTATTTTGTTATTGATGAACGATGACAATCCACTTAAATACCTTTGAATCTTGACTATCTCATCCTTGATGAAAGAGACATACTTCAGTAGTTCCAGAAACCTCCTCTCATATTCATCTATGGTC
>SNQJ01S0012506.1:2889-18539 GCA_010110895.2 Picea sitchensis
ATTGTTCATCGGACAATTACAAAGTGCAGAATAAGAAGTCGGCCCCAACAGTTATAATGGAAGGGCCAGAATTAATTAAAGGTGGGTTTACCCACCCAATGTGAGAGGTCGGCCCTGTCAGATGGTGACTCTTCACATGTGCCAGATTGATATAAATAAGAGGCTAGTGCCTCACTTCAAAGACACACTTCACTTGCTCATTCTCTTATGAGGCAAGCTGCAATTTCAAGTTGGAGAGAGGAGAAGAAGGGTGGCACATCTCTTGAGGAGGAATTTTCTGTATTGATTTGAGTTATCTCTTGAACATTGTATAAGCTATTTATGATAAGGAAGTTTTTGCTGGTTTTTCTTCCCCTAGAGGGTTTCCCGGGATAAATGTTGTGTTTCTTGTGGATGCGTATTTCTCAGTGATCTTGTTCTTATTATGCTCTTATCTTATGAAATGCAAAGAACTATAATAATGGCATAAACATTAACACGTATATGTGTTGAAACACTGCCAGGTTAAGGATAAGGCTAAGAAACTCAGACTCAAAATGAATAAAGGCTGTCAAGCAATAAGACAACAAGAAACTCAATATAAACGAGAGAAATCAAAGGATAAAAACACTCCAAACCCCAAAAAGAATATTATATCCCCAGTATGGTCGCCAATTTTTTTACAAGGAAAATCTCTCTATGGCATGGGGTAAACCACAATAGACGGAAATGACTGCAGAAGTCAAATTTAATCTCAAATATGCTATATAAACAAATATGCTAACAAGACAATATAAAAAGCCTACCTCGTCCAAACATTTGATGAAGTCTACCGTTGAGCACTTGACTCCAAGCAATACACCTGCAACTTGTCCACAACAACCAAGATACATAAGCATATGGTGATAATATATAAATTTAGCACATTCAATAACATAATCCATCAATATTCATAAAAAATATTCCCATGGAATAACAATTCAAATATTTTCAAGACATTAATTCCATGATAAAAGAGTATTTCTTATTAAAATGTAATCAACGGAAGTGTATGAATCACAAAATTTTGTGTCGGCACAGTTCGGAACCAAGAAACTAAGTGCCTTCCAGCTGGGCCTCCACCACTTCAATCCTCCACCAAAGGAAAGATCATATAAGAGAGACAATGAGGTTCTCAATCAAGTAGGGAAGAGCTTAGGGGTTGAACAATGTGTTCAAAATTAAAAGGATAAAGGGATGCAAACTCAATATGAAGTGAAGAATTTCTCCAGAGTAATTTTTCTCTCAAAGTTGAATTCTTCTCCTCTTTTCCACAACTTGGATATGGCCCATTTATAACCTTCATGTGGAACTCAAGGGCTGAGTCAAAACATTTCTATTATATGGAAGGTTAAGGATCATGGATCTCATGACGTGACATGGAAACCTAACACCATTTTTTAATTTTGGGCACAAAACCTTATGTACGTGGGTTGTAATGGTGCAACTTGCGTATACACATGTTGTATAATAGTTAGGTCACGTATATGTGGAAAAATATTTTTTTAGCTTTGGGAATTTCAAAAAGGGACTTCAAGTGTACATTGGAAATAGAAAAGGCCTTCTGAGAAAATTTTCATAGGATGAGGCAAATCTTGCTATAAAACAAACTTCTTATGTGGTTCGACATTCTTCTTCACCCATTGGTGTTGTGTTGGATATTGTCTTACTRCGTCATCTCCTGTTTTAKCTCCTCTACACATAACTATGTTGATATTTTTTCCATCATCTCTTTCTTTTGCAGAAATCCATTGAACATTCTGATTGTTTTGATTCTTCTTTTTCTAGAGCTTCCCCAATAGTGTCAGACATTATTCTATGTCATGATCTAATGCGTGAAA
The DNA here is from genome assembly GCA_010110895.2 of Picea sitchensis. Taxonomy (NCBI): domain Eukaryota; kingdom Viridiplantae; phylum Streptophyta; class Pinopsida; order Pinales; family Pinaceae; genus Picea; species Picea sitchensis. The sequence continues at coordinate 4,749 of SNQJ01S0012506.1, forward strand.
ATACATACATGTCGCAGGTGGAAGTGGACATTCTTTTTCATAGTTTCCTAGTTTCTGACAGTTATGGCATACCACTAGTCCTCTGCCTATTCCAAAGCCTCCTCTACCTCATCCTCCACCTTTGTAGCTAGGTCGATCTCCTCACAGTGCATTGTACTAAGGAACCTGATTATACTGTGTGGGATTATACTATGGTTGCATGATATTTTAGTGTGGTTGCGCAGTGTTATATGGGGCTGGTATTTCGTTAAACTGTGGTGCATCTTTCCCTTTCATCATTTCCTCCTACACCATGTAGGTGTCTGATGTTCTTTCCCCCATCGACTCCATTGTCCTGCAATCTTTTTCATCATGACCTACTGACTTGCAAAAGTTGCAATATGAACTCTTAGGCACTGTCTGGTATTTATGCATCATTGGAAAATGATATGGATCATGCCCCTTTGTCTTACAGATATCAAACCATATTCCTCCTATCGAAAAAGGGTTTGGAAGTCTTGTTGCCATGTACTGTGCGAATGTTGGGCACTCATTATCGTGATGTCCTTCTGTCCTACATGTGGTACACCAAACAACTTCTCTTTTTTTCTTACTCCTGTTCTAGATCAGTTGAAATGATAAATTCTTCAGATCCTCCTTGAGCTCCTCTATTTTTGGATCTATCTTCTGATATTGGTTCTCTTCTAGTTTTAAGGTTGCCTGCAGAGCCTCTGCCTAAGTTTGAAGCTTTTGTTGTCTCAAAGGGTATTTCAGGTGTGGTAACATGGAATTCACAAATATATGTCTATGTTGCATATCTGTCATGACATACTTCAGCTTTCCCTTTAATCATTTGAATCTCTAGTCTATCTCAAAGACAGATTCCCCTAGTTTCTATCTGATCTCTATCATCTCATTCATGTATTGATCTTCTGATCTATCCTTCTGGAATTCATTTATCAGTAGATTCTTGATATCCACAATTGTTCTAGTTGTTCTTGGTGGACTGTTTGCAGCTAATCTCATGTACCAATCCAGTGTGTGGTCTCTTAATGTGATAGCTAACTGCGCAAGTTTTGTATCCTCATATGTGATATGCTTTGCTTCCCAGATCTTTTCAAAGATGAACAAGTGTTTCTCAGGGTCCTCTGATGCCTCTCCCTTGAATTGTGGTAACCTAATGGTGGGATCATTCCCTACCATCCTGAATGATGAACTACTACCTCTGCGCGGTGTAGATCCTTGACTAATGCTTCTTGAACTGACTCCCCCAATTGTTTCTCCCTATGTAGATGTACTTCACGTTGTGTTTCTTCCACTGAAATTTGGTTGTCTAAATGGTGGTGTTCTTTTTGGTGTATTGGTTTCACATGGGTTTATGGGTTCCACACTGAAACTGATATGGATAGGATTTTTTTCCTTCGGTTCCTGCCCTTAGACCTCTTGTCTTTCTTTCATAATGCTAGGTGCAGGATTTCCTCAATCTGCTCCACAACTCGAAGATCCTCTAACTCTTCGTCTTCACTTGCCAAGCCTTCCCTCGCGACTATGGCTCTCTTTTTATTGTTCATATTGTATTGGTAGGGTGCTCCACTACGCGTTCTTCCATTTTTTTCCATGATCTGCTTGATCTGGTCTTCCTCCATCATGATTGGATCCAAGGCCTCCTCCTTCTTTCCTTTATCTATCTCTTCCTCCATTTCTTTGTCTCTTGTCATTGCTTCTCCCCTTTCCCCATGCACACAAGGAAGTTTAGTTGTCTGATGCCATTGTCATTATCCCTTTGTTATACAGGAACATCTTGATGGAAGTGTACAACAATATGATATACCTACCTCGAGGTCCCTTCAGGAACTCTTTTTCTGTTTCACTGTAAGACTTTGTAGTATCTACTGCAAATTCTGTGATAAATCCTGCAACAATGTTTTCTAACTAGAAATATACTGCTCGTGTAAATTTATTGTCAACCTGTTGTAATTGCGCGATCTCCAAAGAATTATACTCTAGTTGTATGATCCGGTTTGTAGGGTGGTTGTCTTTCAACCTCGGTATCCACTCCTGCAACACATGCGGGAAATCACATAAAAATACTTCATGCAAGTCGTTAAATACTTACTTGTCCAAATATATTTGCGGTGTTAACTTTGGGTTTCTGTTATTTTTATGCGCAAATTCCATCTCCTTTGTTTTCAACCAGCTCTTGATATTCACCTTCGTTGGGTTCCATGGTCTAAACATTCCATTTTATAATCTCATTCTTTTTAACGTTTCCTCACCAGATCTGATATTCGTTTCCCAATTCTTCAGCAGATCTCATTCACTCAATCCCATTCTGTTCTAGCTGGAAACAAAACCATTTTTTGGTTTTCTTCCCTCTTCTTACCTTTCTTAGGCTGACCCATGTTTAGGTCTACTATGCTTTCCAACAAAACCCCTCTAAAACTACCGTCCCCTCTGGTAAACCAGAAGGAAACATAGTACACAGAGTGCACTGCGCAGTCTCAACCAAGATAGTTCTATTGATGGATGCAACGCTCAAGTGCTTGTAGGCTGGGAATGAGTGGGGATCTGGGATTAATATTTGGGATCTTCATTTGTTACTTTAACATTCAACTTATATTGAATACCCTATCATTCTTACTCATGAATGTAAAATAACAGATCTAACTAGTCATTTACACATTTGTCTAACATCTATTCATTAAGAGTAAAGGAAATACACAATATTCAATCACATAACACATGATCTACTGTGGTTCACCCCTCCCGGGGTATGTCCACAAATATTTGGCTGCTCTTCTCTTTTAATATGGTGTTTCCAAAACTACAACATGTCGTGCATTACAATTCTCCATCAGTGGGTCAAGATCTACAATGAGGCGGACTAGATCACACCAGGCTCCTCAGCCTGTGATCTAACCCTCAATATCTCCCTTCCTTCCTCTCCTCATCTCAACATCTTACAAAAAATATCAAACTTACAGTCATTCTCTCTTCGAACGACATAGTAACAATGACCAACCAAAAAGGAACTTCATTCCAACTCAAAAACACAAACAACCCCGACCTAGACCTCCTAGGTACCTACTTATACATGTTTTTGGCTTATCAACCATTACATTCTCTTACCAAAACCCTAACCCTATCATGGTCGGGGCTTCTTGTATACACGCCTCGCATGCTTTCCTCTTTTGTATGTGCGTATGTCTTGCACATGCTACTTTTCCTACATGCACGTCTGCTTTCCACGTGATGTTTTTCCTACCATCTGTATTTCTCCCACGTCGTACTTTTCTCCCAAACTAAGGCTGCACCCAACAATTTTATACAATTAATTTTAAATTTTAATAAAAAAATACCATGTTTTATCACAAATTTTGTAAGTTTAAAAAAAAAAAAACCATTCTCTTCAATTATCCCAAAATACACAAATATATTATAATATATATAATACTAAAATTATAATAAGAACTAACTATAAAATCCATTCAATGTTAAAAATATACTAAAACATTCATATAACCAAAAAACATAACTAACCATTTATATTGAGCATATACTACATTAATTGTTGTTTCATAAATATCTTTTCATTTTAATATAATTTAATAAAATATATTCTATTTATTTTAATTAATAAATATACAAAAATCTATGTATAACATGGGGTATTTGAATTTTAAGCATATTTATTTTAAACTTTATTTTAATTAATAAATATACAAAAATCTATGTATAACATTGGGTATTTGAATTTTATAATGAAATAATATAATGTAAAGGAAAGTAATTTATAATCACTTTTTTCTTCCTCTTTTTTCTCATTATATTTGTTTACCATGTTGAGCTACAAAATTTAGACATGAATAATGAAATCAATTTATAATTTAATAATTCTAAAATGCTTTTATATATATATATATATATTCTCCAACTACTACATATTTTATTACATTAAATACAAAATGCATGAGCAATAAATTTTTTGTCGACATATAAAGAACAAGCTATGATAAAGTGAATTTGTAATCGGAAAGTTTCTATGAAGAAGGCGTTAACCATTACATCAATACACATTGAAACTTCAATGCCATATTGTACATATCTCCCTCCATCGGCTCTATCTTAAAGAAGCAGAAAAGGAAAAGTCTAGAATTTGCCAAGAAGGGATGGGTTATAGGATAATTTTCCCTCTTTCTTTTGAGTACATTGTATATATTTATTCAAGCTTAAAATGGATTTACAAGACGTTCAACTTTCCTTTTGACTTTTACTTATTATTGGAGCATTAAAAAGGTGGATTGTACCATATGATAGTTACGTTAAGTTAATTTAAAATATATATACATAGTTACTGTATGATTTTACACAGTTACGTTAATTTAATTTAAAATATATCTACATAGTTACTATATGATTTTATTGATGTTTTGAGAAGGAAATATCATACTTAGGATTAATTAGGGTCATTCATTTTAGAACTTAAAAATTGTACTAATAGATTAAAATGGTAAATCCTTCATTATAGAGTTAATGAATGAAAATTTGGGGTCCCTAATGTTAAAAACTATTGACCTGGGAAAATGTCCCTTTTCAACATCATGGTTCATCTAGAAAAAGGGTCCAATTTAAACTTTTTTCTATATGATTTTATTGATGTTTTGAGAAGGAAATATCATACTTAGGATTAATTAGGGTCATTCATTTTAGAACTTAAAAATTGTACTAATAGATTAAAATGGTAAATCCTTCATTATAGAGTTAATGAATGAAAATTTGGGGTCCCTAATGTTAAAAACTATTGACCTGGGAAAATGTCCCTTTTCAACATCATGGTTCATCTAGAAAAAGGGTCCAATTTAAACTTTTTTCATTGAAATGGAAAACCCTATGTAAACATAGAATGAAACTAATCTAATCCTATCTAGGAGCTTTAATAATTGATTTGCATAAAAAAGGGTGAAACAAAAACACCAAAAGAAATAGTCCACCAACTTCAACCTCTGTAAAACCCAAAGCATATTTGAGAAACCAAAGATAGTTAACAAGTCATTGAGAGATAACATGCTCCACATCAATTTTTTAATAATGCATAAGATAAGTAAGAACAAACATTACAAGCATGAGAATAGTCTATAGTTTGCTAATTATATCCCTACAAGCATTAAAAAAGACATGAAATGCAAGAATAGTCTAGAACCAATCACACTTTACCCGAGCATAAGAACACCAACTAACAACATCTTATTAATACATGAATATATCTTAGAATGACAAGAAAATAACCGTTTACATGATTTTTATGATTCCATTTACAAAATTTGTATTTGAGCTTTTGGCCTTCTAGTTTATGTGACTTTCCATCTTCCCTATGGGACTAGCATTAGAAACTAATAAAATAAGTCATGTTAGACTTTTCAGCTATTCTTGGGCTATCAAACTTCATACAAATTTGTCTCCATCCTCTTATTAACTATTCAACTAAACTTGTGAGGATAGGATTTATTAAAATATTTTACTATTACAACTTTTTCCTCCCCCTTCATATGAAACTTTCAACTCACATATTTGTCCTCTTATGACTGCAAGCCAACAAAGATCCCATTACTTTGGGTAGAAACTTATGTATGCCTTCTCTCTTCATCAAAGATCCCATTTAGGTCCAAGACTTGCATATGTATGCCTTCTCTCTTCATCAAACATGATGCTTGTACTCTTGATTGCTAGTTCATTATCTTTTTTCCTAGTATTATCCAAGGATAATTTCTTGGTCCCTGCCTCTACTTATTCACTATAGAGAAGCATCTACATAATCTTATCTCATGTGTCTCCTCCCTCATTCACCACCTATCATGCATGTGTAATGGAGGGGCTATTTGAGTCTATCAACTAGACCCTACAGTCAACCAAATTAAAAGAGTAGTTAAATAATAATGTAATCAAGTCTGTGAGTTGGTCGACTAACTGGGGTAGTTAAGAAGAAGTAATGACCTTTTACATAAAGGATTAGTATAAATATGAACATGTATGTAACAAAGAACAATAAAAATAGACAATTTTTCTTGTGGTGATATAATATAAACTCATTATTGTTGGTCTCCCCATTACTCTTTCCCTTATCTTCTATGTATGTGGTGTGCATTATTGTATAATGATTGTATATTTCTCTATGGAAGGAATACTAGTAACACCTGCATACAAACCCCTAGATGACAACATTATTTATGTTATGGTAGTTCATGAAACCGACCTTGTAAAATAATACACACATAAATGTTGAGTCTAGAAACGTCAATAACTATCTAAGAAATTATGCATGAATAAATCGACTGACACCTGCAAAAGCGAGATCCCAATTCTTCACAAAAACCCATGAAATGGTTTTCAAAGCAATCCCTCAAGAAATTAAAAGATACATCGAGTAACCTACTAGTGAATAAACTCGTTACTGGAGAGTGGTTGATGTTAGGGTCCTAACCTCCCTAACCCCTCAAGTGGAAAGATTAATATTTTTTTAATGTAATAAAGGCTGAAATTAGTAAATAAGGCCTATGTAATAATGTGAACACATCTAATGTAAGAAGACTTACTAGAAGGTTATGCCTCTAGAAAGTTCTTCCTCTAGAATGTTCTCTAGAAGATAGAAATAGTATAGATAGGGGTAGAATGCATGGAAAATGTTTGTCTTGTGAATTCATTTGTACTCAAGCTCTTATCTGTTGGAGATTTCCTCCTTAAAGAGGAAAGTGAACTTTTCTCTAAAGATAATAAAGGTATAATCTTTTGGATCAATTGTGCTATTGTGCTTTCTGCTAACACTTGTGATAAAAAATTGTAATTTTTCTCTGCATATTTCCTTCTAGTACTTTACAGTCGATGTCCAAAATTACTAACAAGGTTCAAAAAAATTTATACGAGTGTTTTGAATTTTTTTCTATGAAGAACAAGCAATCGAGGAGCAAATGTTGGTCAACATAATCAAAGAGATTTTTTAAAACAACTTCCACAATGGTTTTTTTTGTATGATACCTACTTTTTTACATAAATATCTCCTAGATAAATGAGTCAATCACATATTCAAATATCGCCCTCCTCTTGGTACTCCAGTAAACACTAAATCGAGAAAACAACAATCCAATTGGGAAATGTTTTTGGCATCTGATTGTAAGGAAACAAGAGAAGCATGGGAGTTCTTTTTGAAAAAATGAATATGCTAAACAAGTGCACCCTTGTCGACTGGTCATAATTCAAGGTTGGCGATGGGGGGGTTATTTGTTTTTTAGATGCCTCAATTGGAGTACGTCTATTCGACCTGCACATAAGAGAAATAATGACAAAAGGGAAGAGGAAGTTGACCAATCTATATGCGAATATACATAGGAAAAATAATCAAAGAAGATAAATGCATGTTGAATGCAATATCATAAACCATCGATCGAAATTCAGAAGTTACAAAGGTACAGGATTCATAGGATAAGAGAGGATATGTGTGATGCGAGAGATCCCCAAAATTCGAATAGAAAAGAACCCCAGGAACAACAAATCGTTGGATCACTAGACTACTCTAATATTGGCACTGACCAAACATATGCAGAAGGAGAAACCCCGATGATTCCTATGAGGAGTGTAATATTTCATTTGATAGAGGAAGTAGATACACCCGTCAACTGCAATACTCTATTGAAAGCATGGATGTGGATGACTCAAGACCTGCGTCGGTCATTGATCCCTAAAGAATCAAGTCACTGCATATGATAATTCCTCCATTAGAGGTTACTTATTGACCTTGAACTCTCTTTGGTGTGGTGTTGAGTGGACGATCAAGGTAATTTAAGAGATCAATTATTGATAGAGATTCTGATCCGGATTTTATGAGCAGAATGAAATGAATACAGATTATTAAAATATGCTTAACACAGAATAACAAAGATACAGTAAAACTGGTTTTCTATTCAATAAGGAAATAAGATGAAACTGTAAAATGCAGCAGAAAACAAGCTTGCTGGAATGGTGGCGGCTTATCTCTGAGAAGAGATGTGACGAATTCACTCATTCACAAGAAGATACTTACAATGAGGTTCTGAAGGCCTTTTTACAATAAACATGAATGTCAAAAACCCTAGAAATCCAAAAACCTAACCCTAGGAGAAGAAGCGCCAAAAGTCATGTGGGCCCCATTTGGGTAAGTTAGTCGGTCAACTTCCCAAGGTCGTAACTTTTGCATAAGATCTCTATTTTAGGCACACGATAGCCCGTTGGAAAGGTCTATCCGAGGAATACACATTTTGGTTTGATCTAATAAAGGGCATTTTCGACTGTGCCGATCTCTAAAAATGTTGTTTAGCGCCTCAAAACGGCCCCACAAGTTAGGGACCTGAAAACTAGGAAAAAAACTGCCAAAATGAACCAGTTGGAATATGTTGGAGGCCACCGACATCCATATGGATCACATTCCCTAGATAGATAGAACATGGGAAAGAAATCAAGGAGATGAAAATATACTCATTCATATCAAGGATCTCACAAATGTTCCCCCCTGCCAAATTTGTTAATTGAAGAGAAGATAAAAAATCAATTGATAGTCGCGATGAACCATTGTGTACTCAAGAAAAATGATTCGTCGAATATATATACAAAGGGTGTTAGACGGATGATATAACCCTAAAGAAATAAGTGGTTGAGGTAGAGAAATTGACTAGAGTCATATAAAAAAAAAGTAGGTCATCGACCAGCAACATAGTCGACCATCCTAGTTGAAACACAACTGATAGCCCATTTGACAAACATAGACACCTCCAAATATTCCAAATTTGAAACCTCCAATTCTGGATAAAATGGGTCATGGTCACTCCCCCCTTTATGAAGGTGACGAGGATCCTAAATACATTGCTTCATCTATGAAAAATTATAGGAGGCATTAGATATTATATATGAACACAAGCAGATGGCCCAATTTGGGGGAGCCTCGAGAAAAAAAGAATTAACATGGTATATGAATTTTACTGAAAATCAACAAAGAACAAAAGTTGAAATAAAGGAAAATTTTCTATCCTTCTTTAAAGAACAACATGTTAAGCATATTTCTACATAAATACTTAAATAAATAAAGCAAAGGATAGGAGATACCTTTTGAGAATATGATAAGAGGATCAAAGATTTCTTGAGCCAAATACCATGCACAATTGATGAGCAGTTGATTTTTCAATGGTATGTGTTGGGATTACTACATAAAATATGTGGTCCACTACAAATTCATGACATTCAGTGATGTGAAGAAGCACTAAATAAGGTTCAACATATTGAAATCGATAAACACTGTCTGTCAACATCATCATTGATTGATAAGAAACTAGAGGAAAGAATTGAAATGCTCCAACAATCTATGAGAAATATGGCTATTCGAAGGAATGAGATATGGTTCACATGTTTCCTAAATTAAGAACACATGAAAGATAATTGTAAATATAATGACCCATTTGAAAGAGAACCAGAAGTCAGATGAATCCAAGATGGAGTTTATTGAGAAATATATCGATCTTTGAAAAATCACAATACTAGGGATTTCCTGCACAACTTGAAGAATGTAAAACCAAAATGGTGTGCCATTTATAAGAAGGCATCCCACTCAATGCAAGAATGTCAACTAAATGGCCAGATAAAATAAAATTATCACATAATTTACCATACCTAGACTGTCGACCAGAACATGGAGCAAGGTAAAAGAGAAGGATATCAGGGAAGAGGCAATGGTTACTAGGGCCAAAGAGGAGGTTACCAAGGAAGAGGTGGAAGAGGCGGCTTCAATAGAAGATATGAAAGAGGAGGACGAGGCAGTCAAGCTAAAAGAACAACATATTGTTTCCCTTGTTGGAAGGAGGACCACATAATCCCGAACTATCCATTAAAAGAAAGAATTGGCCTAAAATTTTGTAATATGTGTGGAATAGGATATCGCTCATTAGAATATTGTCCCATAATGTTAGAAAAGGTGATGAACAAAATAAGTGTAAACCTTCTGCATAGTGTGCCAAAACATGAATTTTGGAATTCAAAGAACTTACATGTCATCACAAGATCTAAAGCTAGACAAGAGATGTATATGCACAAATATTCACTGATTCAACCAATCAGAAACATAAATACTTATCCCAACCATGCCCATGAGGGACAAGTAATGCGAGAGGTGTTGGAATTCTTCAAGAGAAATGAATATGACAAAACTGCAACATGTGATAATCAACAACATAATGCAACCATAATAAAACACGTCGTCTTAGAAGAGTTTTTCTAATTATTAAAAGAAAAACAGTTGTTTGGTTGGCTACTAAAACTTTTGAATATTTTAAAAGAGTACAAAGAGGATAATACATCTTACAAAAACCCAAGGAAATTGTCTCAAGATAAACCCCATGATGATTATGACCCTCAAGTCGATCTGGGAATTGAGGACTACATGGTTAATCAAGTTATGGTCGACTTTGGGTCCTAGGTCAAAATTCTCTCATGGGAGACTTGGATGAAACTTGGAAAAAACTTGGAAGACCTGGATTAACACATAAAATTAATCATTTAAGACTAGTGGATCAAAGGTTTGTGGAGCCGATCAGAACCTTGAATAATGTCGAGATAGTCATAATGGGAATTATGAATTTGGTCAATTTCAAATTCATTGACCTTGTCAAAATCATCCTCACTTATCCAACATCGGTTGGATGGTCGTGGAGTAGGAATATGAAGGAAAATATCTCTTTGGAGAGGGATATAATCAAGATAAAGGGAAATGGAATAAATATTATGATACCTATGGGCCCGAAGGAAGGAAATCATTGGGTTGAAGCTTACAACAAGGATTCAAAAGCTAAGAGATTGTATTAGATCATACAGGAAGACAAGGAAAATGTACAATCCAACTCTTCAGGAGAAATTTATGTGGTTCACCTTTGTCGATTATATAGAATTTGAATATTGAGCTATATAAATGACAAATAGAAAATTATGAGTCAAAGGATAAGGATTGTTAGTCAATTGAGGCCATTTTGATCCATAAGTTTCAATCATGTTTTTCAATCAAAGTAGTACTTGTGGTATATGAAAAGAAGATTAGAAAACATCAGCCCTCCTTCCTACTGACTTAAATTCGAGACCAATGTCTTCATTGAGATTCTAGGAATGAAACTCTCAGTCGAATTGTGTTAACAAAGTATTAAAAATAGTTGGATATTATTGAAAGATTCAAATCTTAGTATAATATTTCACTGGTTAAGCAACTTGTTGGTGGGAAACAAAGGATCCATGACTAAAAATGTGCAAATTCACCACCACATACCGCTTGGGCAGATTCAAAGGTAAAAATTTGTCTGCAACAGTTGACATTCCCAATTTCAATATAGGTTTTGACCCTATATCCCATATACACCAATGTAAGAATGAATGGAAGAGAGTATGACACAACGACAAACCAGTATACATGCACATGTTTCTGAATATGTTGGATGACACACCATACAAATGGTATAATATTGAGGAAGCACATGGTGGAACATTCTCATGGAATTGTCTTAAAGAAAATTTTATCAAATAATTTGAACTCAAACTGGAAGAGGCATATTTAATTGAAGCAATTCAAGAATTGAAAGATTTTATTGAGAGACCAACTCCTGTTGTAATTGAAAAAAGAGGTAAAGTGCAAGTCGACAAGGGGTTTGAAATGTAACTTTGTGTCATGCCAAAAACAAGAGAATCGATTAGCTCATCAACTTGATGTTGGAAATATAATTTTTCTTAGACAAAGTTTTATATGAAGAAGACTCACCCTTTAGTGTCTAACCAAGTGAAAATTGTTCTGAGAATATCCAAATATGAAAACAAATAAAATTCTGAGAAACCATATTTTCCACCTGCTTATAAATAAGTGAAAGAAGGGTAGCAAAAAATCAATGAATAAAAGGCACCTGAGTGGATGGAAACAAAATTGAAATCTAAGGAAGTCTACATATCAATTGATGGTCCATCAAAGATGACTTGAGTACGATACTACTATTCTGAAAAATAGACTGCAGAGATAGTCGACCTACTTAGGGAATACCACGATATATTTTCCCGGGACTACAAATATTTAAAAGAACTTGTATAATAAATGGGGGAGACGAAAATCAACCTCATACTAGGGGCCAATCCCATTAAAAAATGTCCATATAAATTGTCACATAAATATAAACCTATTGTTCAAAAAGAGATTGAATATAGGCTAGCTATTAACATCATCTATCCAATTGATAAATTAGAATGGGTTAATCCTATGGTTGTCTAACTAATGAAACATGACCCAAACACATTGAGAATATGTGTCGACTTCAGAGGATTTAACAAGATAATAGTAACATATCCATTCCCAACACCATTTGAAGATGAAATAATCAATGAAGTGGTATGTTATGATTGTTACTCTTTTACCGATGGATTTTTTAGGGTACAACCAAGCACTCATCACAGAGGAGGATCAAGAAAATATGACTTTTGTATGAGAATTGGGATCTTTTTCCTACAGAGTCATGCCATTTGGATTAAATAATGCACCAAAAATGTTTTCAATAATTGTGGTTAAATCAATTCAAGAATACTTTAATTATTGGATTGTATACAATGGTTGTATACTTTAATGACTTGATTGTATACAACTTCTCAAAGAACACATACAATTGCTTAGAATGATTTTGGAGAGGTGTCATCAGATACAACTCTCTTTAAACATAAAAAAGTGTGTATTCGCCACTCCAATTGGAATAATATTAGGTCATGTTGTGTGTAAGGATGGAATCGAGGTGGATATGGAAAAATAAAAGGTGATCCTCGACTTAAAACCGCTTGTAAATCAAAAGAAGATTAAAATATTTTTGGGACATGTTGGATATTATCAAAAATTTATCATACATTGTTCTGATGTAACCTTCCCAATCAATGAGATGCTAATAAAGGAATCCTATTTTATATTAAGTGAAGAGTGCAATAAATGTTTTGAATTTAAAAAAAAACAATCGGTGGAGGTGCCTCTACTAAGATTTCCAGACTATTCGAAACAATTTCATGTGCATGTTGATGTGTCAAACATGGTAGTTAGAGTAGTACTTTCCTAACCAAGTGATGAAACAATCAACCACCCTAATGCATATCCCAATCGAAATTTGAACAAAGTTGACCACAACTACTCAACTATGGAGAGAGAAGGATTAACAATCATATTTTCTCTCCAAAAAATTTGTCATTATTTGTTGGAAAATCCATTCATATTCTTCATAAACCACCAAGATCTTAAATATTTAGTAAACAAGCATGATTATCAAGGAATAATTTTTTTATGGCTATTTCTATTTCAAGAGTTTGAACTTGAAATAATAGTTTAACCAAGGAAAAATAATGTTGGACCTAACCACTTGTCCCGAATTGAAATGAGAAATGAAGGTGAGATCCTAGATACTCACCTATTTCAAGTTGAGGTGATCCCAATGAAGTTGGAGGACATTGTACAATTTTTAGAAAAGGGGATGGCTCCAAAAGATCTTCCCGAATGAAAAAAATAAAGTATTAACAATGAAGGCTTCACCATTCACTCTCATGAATGGGTACTTATATAAATTGGGACTAGATAACGTATTGAGGATATGTGCCCTTGAACATGAATGAGAAGGTATAATGGATGAAGCACATGTTTGTCCCACAGGTGGCCACTTTAAATCAGATACAATATCAAGGAATATCCTTCAAGATGGTTTATGGTGGCCGACTCTGCATAAATATTGTCTAAAAAAAGTAAAA
>SNQJ01S0012506.1:25151-45960 GCA_010110895.2 Picea sitchensis
AGGAGAGGTGACTGTTTCATTTTTTAATGAACTTGACACAGGAAAAGAACTATGCTCAAGGCTCCGGGTTCAATCCCCAGATTTCTGTTTAATTTTTTAACGATCATGCTACAGAGAAGAAAATTGTGCTCGTGACCTCTATTTCATTTTTTAACGGGCTTGCCACAGAAAAGAGAAACTATGCTCGTGACCTCTCTTTCATTTTTTAACGAGCTTTCCACAAAGAAGAGAAACTATGCTCGTGGCTTCTATGTCATTTTTTTATGAGCTTGCAACAGAGAAGCGAAACTATGCTCGTGGCTTCTGTTTCATTTTTTAACGAGCTTGCTATAGACAGGAAAATTGTGCTCATGACCTCTGTTTCATTTTTTAACGAGCTTTCCAAAGAGAAGAGAAACTATGCTCGTAGCTTCTATTTTATTTTTTAACGAGCATGCCACAAAGAGAAAAATTGTTCTTGTAACATCTGTTTGATCATGGCTTCCAAGAGGATGACGCTCTGGAAGGATACCATGTCAGGGACAAAACTCGGTCATGGCTTCCAAGAGATCTTCACTGGATGGAAGAAGAATGCTCTAGAAGGAACACATGTCGAGAGTCTCGACAGGGGTAAGGAGATCAGGCTCCAATAGCCCTACCGAAGAGATCACCATGTCAACTACCAGATCCAAGTCATATGAATTTGAAGTCATGGGAGATAACGCCACATAATTGACCTGTGGCAGGGGTGATACCGACTGCATATAAGACCCAATTAGGGAGGTTATTGGGTTGATGGTCAAGTCAAGGCCAACGAAATAAAGTTGATAAATAATAACCCTTATTCCATCGTGAGGGAAAGATATCACACAAAAAAGAGTGGATGCAATATCTTTCATGGCATAGACATAATCTCGCCCAAGGAGTAAATCGAAATCCAAGGGGTCCTGGACTACCATAACATCAATAAGGATAGTTTTCCTTCCAAAAGTTACGTGAAACAGAGGAAGGATCCCTAAAGGGTGATTGGTTCTTCTGTTGAAAGTGAACATAGTCTGGGTAACCGGCACAAGCTGAGGATAACCCAAAGATTTCCTAGCAATAGAGGACAAAATACTGACAAATAAACCTTCATCTATCAGTGCATGAGGAACGTCCCATCTACAAACTTTTACAGTAATATTGAAAGGCATGTGAGAGGGAAGATGAGGTCCAGTTAGCACACCCCAATCAAAAAGGATGGCCTCATTACTTGGAAGGGTTTTAGCAGGAGAAGGAATTCCCCCCGACACGGTATATCCTATTTCAACAAAAAAAACATGGGCATAATCGGGTTTACTCTCTAGCAGGAGAGTAGGATTGATCGATGATGGGATCGAATCGAACACCTTGGAACTCTTCAAAGGAAGAGTGGGATTGACCGATGATGTAACCGAAGCAACCAATTTGGCACTCGTCAGAGGAAGAGTGGGATTGATCGATGATGTAATCAGAGCAACCACTTTGACACTCGTCAGAGGAGGAGTGGGATTGACCGATGAAGTCACCAAGGAAACCACTTTTCCACTCATCAGAGGAATAGTGGGATTGACCGATGAAGTCACTAGAGAAACCACTTTGGCACTCTTTGGATGAAGGGTGGGACTGACTGAGGAAGGAACTAGATTAGTCACTTTAGCACTCATCAGAGGAGGAGTGGGATTAACCGATGAAGTAACCAGAGCAACCACTTTGACACTTCTCAAAGGAGGAGTGGGATCAACCGATGGCAGAGTCGGGTTGACCAATTTGACACTCTTCATATGAAGGGTAGGACTAACCAATGAAGGGATTGGATCAGTCACTTGGGTTTCACTTTCCAGATGAAAAGTGGGGTTGATCGATGATAAAACCATATCAACTACTTTGGTGAGTGGCTCAACCGAGGATGAAACTAGATTGACCACCTGATCAACCAGATTGAACGGGGATGGAAGAGGATTGACCATTCCATAAAATAATGATGGGTTGGGAGAAATCTTACGATAACCTTTTGGAAGTTGATTTTTTTCCAAAAGAGAAGAAGCCTCGTCCATACGAGGACAAAGGTGAGAATAATGATCACCTTTGCATAACATGAAAGGGAATTTGACAGTTATCTTCTTCTTACCAACCTTAATGTCACTAGTTTATGGGGCTTCATCAACGTGTCTATCAGGGGGCAATGATGTGGAAAACCACATTTCTAAGACCTTGGGAATACCAGGTAAATCCCTCAAAAAATGGTCACCCTTACAAAGACTGCAAGGGAATTTGGGTTTCAGATTCTTCGTTTTAACCTTATCTACCTTATCAACACTCCTGGTACTATTAACAATAGCTGGTTGCTTGGATCCAATATTTGATGTAGGTGGAGGCTTGTTCCCTCTCTAGTTCTTCTTCTTATTCTCTTTTCATTTCTTCTTCTTCTTATCAATCTGGCTACTTGCTTTAGAGATTTCACTAGGCGAAGAAGGAGAAATAGAAGGAGACCTGACAGACGAAGAAGGTGAAAGGTCGACATGAGGTTGATGTGTGGGTAGTGTGTTTACATCTAAATCACCTGCATTCAAGATGACCGGAGTGGAAGACAACCATATTGGTAACCCAATTGTGAGACCTGGAAGGCTCAAAGTAGTGATGTAAGGAGGACCAACATTTCTGTAAGAAAGAAAAACAAAGGGTTCCCCTAAAAAAGGGGTTCCTTCATTGGTCATCCCGGGAACTGACACCATAAAAATAAATCTCCAACCTAGATTATGCTAGGGAGAACAAACAACACACGCTAAAAATCTAGTAAGCAAGCAAGCAAACAAAACCTTCTCACAATGAGAACACTAGTTGGTGATGAAATCCAACATCGCGGGAACAAACTAAGAAGGGGTTGAGATAGAGCGGGTGGAAAAGTTACGTTGATGACCTGCTTAACGGACTTACACCCTGGTGCAAGATCCCACACATAATCGTGGGTATACCCTCCAAGGAGCCCGAGTGAGTTTGGCCAACGTCGATCCCAGGTACCGTGAAGACTTGCCCCTCCACAGTCACCTTGTGTAAAGACCCTAAAGAGATAGGCCACTAAGGTTACCAACTGTAACAGTGATGGCTGGGGAAATAGTCGACAGTCCGATCCACGCGTAAGGTCAGGGTATCTAGCCCAAAATAAACTTGAAAGGCTTCCACTGATCATTGTGGGTATACCTTCAAGTGACCCCCATAATACGTGCAATCTCTACACCAATATCAACAAATCAGGGTGAGTAACTCTGCCAATCTTAATGCGACCTCGTGATTGACCCTTGTGTGAGAAGGGCTTCCCAAGACAAAATGAAGAAATTGGATTTCACTGCTCCCTAACAAAAGATCCTATTTTTGTTTGCAGCTTTGGAAAGTTATTTTTCACACCTATTCCAAATACATACAACTAATCTAATGTAGGTTTGCTACCAGAAAAAGAAAATATGTCTAATCAATTTTTAGTTTAGCGCTTGATTTTTAAAGTTGTTGTTACTCAAAGGAAAAATGGCATGGACAATATGGTGTTTTGACCGACTCAAAAGTTATGCAAAGAGATGAAGATGCAATCTTTTCATTTTAATGAAAGCTATGCTACGAGAAGGAGAAAAAATTCATCATTTCAGATGCACAATGTCCCAAAATGTTAAAAAACATGCAATTCTGCTACTTTAAATGCAAGTTAGTTTCATGACCCAAAACCAAGAATGCATTCAAAATAATGAGAACTAAAAGAAAACAAGTAGAAGTTTGTTCTAACAAGAACTCATTCAAGGATCCGAAAACCAACAAGCATCCAAGGAGTACAATAAAATGCAAAGAAGAACCCAAGAAAAGATAGGGAGAATAGAGAAACCACTCAAAACTTAATTTCTCAGGAAAATGACCTCAAAGATCAAATGGAAAGGTGCATAGACCTTTGAATCCCCTCAAGAAGGCTTCTACTCAATCAGATAAATGAGGAGAAAACAACAAGTTAACTCTAAATCAAAAAAGACAAAGAGTGACTTCTAGATAAGGAAGAAAAAGATGTCACAAACCCAAACAAAAAGTGATCAATTCTTAGAAAGCAGAGTGTTGAAGGCCAATATAAAGATAAACTATTATGATAATACCCTGAGCAAGTGCCAAAAGCAAAAATTGAACTTCAGAGAATGAAACCCTAGGGGATTTTGCACATAAAATGGGAAATGCTCTGGTGTAAGGGGCGCCAGAGTGTTCCAACACTCTGATAACAAGGGTAGGGGGGGCACTGGCCTCTAAAAATTCAGAAAAAATGCCCAGAAAGTCGAAAAATCAAGCAAACTCAATCAATCAACTTGAAGGTGATGAAATCAAGAGACAATCAATAAGGTCTAAGAATCAAAGACATTATGGAGAAGGCCAAGAATTGGTAAAAGGGCCAAAACAATATCTAGGAAAGGAAACAAAAATCAGAGCTCTTCCCCAGTGGAGTCGCCAATTTCTGTTACAGGTGAATCCTCTTGTGGACAAGTGGATTCCCTGTTGGTATCTAGACCCCTAAAACCAAGACAAAAAGGGTTCTATCATTGGTCACTGACATCCTTTTAGATATAATTAAACTAATGAATGAAGAGAAAGAAGAAAAGTTTACCTTTTTAAATGGCGTTTGTCCTCGCAAAGTCCAAGTTGAGCTTCAATCCCAAGCTCCTTGATAGGTCCTGTAGAACAAACAAATATACAACAAGCTTCCTATTCTACTAAGATTAGCTCAAATACATATCTATCTACTGAAGACAAGTTCATGTGTAACAAACATAAACTTGAAATAAACAGGCCAAGCATGTATGTATATTAATGAGAACAAATGAAGAGTACTTACAATCCTCTGATGAAGGTGCAACAACTTCTTCCATCTCTTCTTGTCCAAACCCTTTTCTCAAGTAATGTACATTGATTATGCTTCAATTGAATCTCACTTATGGGATCATAAGTTCGGTGTAATTCTCAATATCCGTATCTTGTATGTTGCCTATGAGATCATAGGTTTCATACCTCCAATATTTTTTGTATCATGTCTCTTTCACCATGAGAAGGCCTCCTTATATAAGCTTGGAGAGGCCCAACCACTTGAGATATATTTGGGATAAGTTGAGGATTCCTCTCCTTTAGTTGGGGATATTCCCTAATATCGTGCCTTGAATTCATATTCGAATCCAACCAACCTCAGAGATTGAGGAGATTCTCCCCTGATTTCCTCCAACAAACCAAATTTCACCCAAAAAAGGCCAATGCTCCCTCAAAAGGGACACAAAGCATTGGAACACTCCCGTAGAAGAGGGATAGAGCAACAACACTCCCTAACAGAGCGTAGGGGAGTGCTCCCTTCCAAAAAATGACTTTTTGGTTGTTTTTCCAATGGCAAAAGACTTGTACTTTTTGTCAAATGATTTATCCTCTTCAAAACTAGTCTTTGAGGTGTCTTAAGTGTCCTTATGATGTTGTTAGAGGCACGACATAGTTAATATGGTAGTATGATGTTTGCGACACTTGCGACACTTGTGGTCAAAATGTGACACTTGCAGACAAGATGCGACACTTACAACACTTGTAATGACAACACTTGCAACACTATTGAGGTGAGTAATTTTGATGTGTAACAAGGCCATAGAGAAAGTCACATATATATGAAAAATATACAATTATTCCTATAACTTGGATGACATAATTAAAATAACTTCCATGAGTTCCAGGACTTTGGGAAGGAAATATGGTTCCCTTCACTGCTCATATGGATATCCATGAGTTAGGGTAGCCTAGTTAGAAAGACAATGTTTACAAAGACCATAGTGCCGACTATGTTCAATTATCAATGATTTGATAAAAATTGGAAAGGATGGACTGAGAGTCTGTCATTTGACCATATGTTCAAATAATTGGTCACAAATTTCAAGAATGTTTCACACATATGGAGATTTTTCCAAAGGATTTGATGTGCACTCCCTAAAACAACACATGTTCAGTTGAATTTAAACTCAAAAAAGGTGTGGTATACTGAATATACAAGCATACAACCAAAGGACATAAGTTACCAGTTGACCATTGAACATATTTTTAGTGAATTGGAACACCAGTCGAACACCTCGTTTTTTGTTATTGAAGCAACTCTAGTCAAAGGAGAAAAAATTATGCTACCACTACAAACTGGGGAACTTGGAGAAGAGAAATAATAAAAGTTATAAACTATGCCATTTTTAATTCACTAGGAAACCCCAGTTGCTTCACCACAAAACAAAGCATTGAATGGAAAGAAGAAAGAATAAGAAAATGACTAGGAACAATATTTCCAAATTAATTGGAAGGAAATTTTACAGGGCATAACTACAACTTACTATCAACAACCCAAGATGAAGATAAAGTTGGATAAATTATCCCAACAAGTCCTGAAAGAAACTACATTGAAAGGGAAGTCAACACCATGAGAGTCAACCGGAACAAAATAGGTGAAGGGGTTGAGTGTTGAACCCTCTTTTGTTGTTGCAATGGAGCACGAGAAGATTATTTTCATTGAAGAGCTCAAAAATAAATTTGCAGCTAGGAAATAGATGGAAAGAAGGAGAGGAAAGCGCCAAAGAGATGAATAACATAAAAAAAAATCAACACAGATAGAAAAATGCACCCAAGCCCTAACAAATAAAAACAGAAATGGGTCACCAAAAGAAGAATAAAGTAGACCAATCCTAAACTGATTGAAATTGACCTCACATAGAAAACTCCACTAGTCTCCCTGACTAAGGTATCTCAAGAAATATCATCTCAAGAGACCCAAGAAAAAGAGATATAGAAAGGTAAGAAGCAGTAATTGGATTTTTCATCTGAATACATTGATTCAAACTTGAGAGATGAAAATAAAAGCAGGGCCAAGGTGAAAAACAACAAAATTCAGCCAACAAGAGAAAACAATAGTAGTCCGAAGAGAGCCACCACTCGAGCTATGAAAAAAACCAACATCATTCGTTGATGCATAATTCAGAACAATAAACAACAACCTTGTGGACCTACCCAATGAGTAAGCATAGAAAAAAGGAAACAAAGACACCACCAAACCAACATATTTACAAAGTCAAATAGGGGGATTCAACCATACATCCAATGCAAAAACATAAGTCAACTCCAACATAAAACCAATATCACATTGATCTAGATGTCGAGAAACAACATCAGTTGAATAAAGGTACTGAGAAAGAGTAGCAGTAGAAGAACTTGAACAAAGAAAAACAACACGAGTTGACTGGTCCACTAAATGACCAACATAATAATTAGGGACCAACTAACCACGTCAACCAATGAAAGAATAAGAAATAACCATAACACCAAGAATATGAGAAGGACAAAGAACAAGAAGATCCTAAGTAGACAAAAAAAATGACCAAGAACATACAAAAACAAATAGATTGGAATACTCAGCATCCTAAGTAGAAAATGTCGAAGTCGACCAAAATAAAAATCAAGCAAGCCTCACAAGAAAATAATAAAATATTGAAGTATATAAAAATATCCATTCAAAGAATGAATTTGGAAACATAGCCAAGGTCATATTTGATCCAATAGAGGTACCTAAAAATCAAATCATTGACTTATATAATGAACTCTCTAAATATTTTATCCTCAGGTGGAGAACGTCGATGAAGGAAGTAGAAAGAGTAGTAACCAAAAAAAAAAAAAAAATGCCACATGGAAAAAATGCATCAACCTGGAACCTTCAAATGAAATAGTTAATATAGAAACCAGTTGACTTGAACCTTCAAATGTAGCACACGAACAACCAAATAAGTCAAGTCCCATCACTACAAAAATGAGTTAGCTTATTTTGATACCATTTAGAAACTACATGCACGCAACAAGACAAATAACTCATGCAACTAACACCATACTAAAAACCATGAATGCATGAAAACCAAAAAAACATAACAACATTCAAATTGAAACTTACACAATAGAATAATCATAATAAAAATAATAGAGAACGTTTATGTTGTATAGAATAACCAACTGGATGTGTATGAAGGACATTCCTCCTAGTCATAGGAACTTCTATTAATTTTCTCTCAACAATAGGCCATCCTCGATATGAGGCTATGATTCTCTCAACAATAGGCCATTCTACTCTCCACACACAACAACCCAAAACCCAGGTTCTACTCCCACTGTAGTTCCAATCCTCTAAGACTCTTCCCCACAACTTGCACAATCCAAGAAATGTACCCCCTTCACTACTCACGGTCCCTCAGGCTGCACCATTCGTATATCACGGCTTCTAGTGTTGATGTTAGTGGTATCATTGGACATGTATTTTTGCACATGTCTATCTGTCTAGACGTGTGGAAATCATCCAAATCCTTCTATCCTTGAATTTACTTTAGTTAAAGGACTTATAAAATTAAATTTTTTTCATTAATTAATTATTTGAATTAATTGATCTATTTAATGAAATGATAAAAGTTATCATTTTTTGTTTTAGACATTGATCTCAAGTGAGGTGAGAAGTAATTTCAACCTTCAATCACTTTGGAGATTAGGTTTAGGTTATAACTCAAGATTATAAAAGCAAGGCTAGGGTAAAGGAGAAGATACTTGACAAGAGTTGTATTGAGAGAGTTGACATAGAGAGGGTTGGATCATGAAGGAATTTAATTCAAGGATATATTGGATATGTGGAGAAGGAGTTCCATMTAGAGATCATAGAATTCAAGGATAAGAGAKAACATAGGCAACTACAAGTGGGTTTAAGTAAAGTGAAGCCACATGAAATGGTTGTGTCGTACGGATTTTTYCGTACAGTATTTCCGTACATATACATGGGTGCCAATGGAGATAGGCATGCATACATGGGGGAACTTAAGGATAAGTTCATACACTTATAAAAACATGCAAATATGGGTCATACAACATAACAAGAAATTTCCAGGATTTTCTGCAATTGTATTTCTCTTAGTGGGCCATTATCCCTGTTATGAGAGCCCTGATTTTAGCATAATAAAATCATTCTTGGTACTGGTTTTCTATTAGGATCCAATTCTAACCCCTCTCCATGGGTCATTAGTTAGAAGGATATGTTTTCTATGTAATAAAGGCCAACATTAGTTAATAAGGCCTAATAAATAAATAAGAATAAGTCAATGTAAGAATACCTAATAGAAGCTTATGCTTCTAGAAAGACCTTCCTCTAGAAGTTTCCTTAGAAGGTAGAATTAGTATAAATAAGTCTAGGAGGCATGGGTTGAAGTTTTTCTTGGATATTATTGTAATAGAGCTCATCTCTCCTCTGTTGGAGGTTGGAGGTTTCCCCCTCGAAGACGCAAGTGAACATTTCTATCATTAATAAAGGTGCTCTTTCTGGTGTTATTATGCTATTATTATGATATTGTTCTAGATATATAATTGTTTTATTGCTTGCTCAATATTTATGTTCTGCATATTATATTATATCTGGAATATTTCAAGTGGTATCATAGCTCTTTCCAGGGCACGACTTGTGGAGTAATTTTTTTTCAGGGTAGAGACGTATTCCAATGTCTTTAAGCTACAAAGATCTATCCTTACACGCATAAACCCACGGTTGAGGAGTCATACACATAGGAAATACAAGTGTTTTTTAAGAACACATCTATTGGCCACCCTTGTAAACCCACATCTTCTAGGAAATGGTGGCAATGGCATAATAAGTGTTATCCTAGATTCCCCACTTAAAACATGTTCATTAAAGTAGTTTGTGCCCGTTTTGATCATGAATCTCAGTTTTTGGGAAATCTCACAAAGATACACCAAATTGGATTAGTATCAGACTTCATCACAACATTTGAACAATTGGATATCAGAATTGAGGGCTTATCTGATGAATTTTATCTTTAGTGTTTTATTAGTGGATTAAAGGACGCCATCAAGGCTCATGTGAGTATGCATCATCCTACTACCTAGTTGCAGGCATGTCAATTAGCCAAGGAATTAGAGACCATCCTTTAGGCACCATCCCTGAAGGATCCATTCACCAATCATCCTCTCCCAGGGGCCACCCCAACTCCAACACAAACCTTGAAGGTCCAAAAGGTATCTCCAGCCGAAATGGCGGAACATCACAAGAAAGGACTTTGCTACTATTGTGATGAAAAGTATGCACCAAGGAATAAATGTAGAGAAAAAAAATTCTTCTAGATTGATGCCTCATATTCCTCTCCCTATGAAGACATCCCATCAGATGAATATATGGACCCAGAGGAGGCTTCCTCCAATGATCATGTTGAAGATCTAGTTGTCAATCCTGCGGTATCACTGGAACCTTTCATTTCACTTCATACACTTTCAGGTATCTTGGATCCGTAGACATTGAATATCAAGGGCTACATCAAACATAGGCTGCTTGTGGTATTGATTGATAGTGGTAGCAACCATAATTTTATTCATCTCAAGCTTGCTGATGAGATCCATTACTTTGTATTCCCTGTTTCTAGTTTCCAGAGTCTCATGGCTAATGGGGGTACTAATATGCATGGGGGGCGCTGTGAAAATGTCAAACTCCAAATGGGTGATTATCATTTGAAAACCCACATGTTATCTATTTCCATGGGTGGTTGTGATATTGTATTGGGGGTGGAATGACTTCGCAAATTGGGACCAATCAAAATGGACTATCAAGAATTATATATGAGATTTCACCATGAGGCTCACTTCTATACCCTTCGAGGTCTCCAAGCAGGATTTCTTGAAATCATCAGCTCTCACGGGATGGAAAAATTGTTGACAAAATGCTACCATAGTGTGATTGCTCAATTTAATGACATCTAGGTGACTGAACATGCCTCACAGGTAGTTCCTCCTAGCCTGAAACTTATTTTGGACAAGTACCCAAAGGTATTTGATGTACCCACTGCCTTACCTCCCTCTCGAGGTGAGCATGATAATAGCATCCCTCTAATTCTAGGTAGTCAACCCCCCAATTTAAGACCCTACATATATCCATTTTCTCAAAAAAATGAAATCAAAAAGACGGTACAAGAATTACTTGAGGCATGTGTAATCTACCATAGTACAAGCCCATAGTATTCACCAATAGTGATGGTATTAAAGAAATAAGGTACTTGGCGCATGTGTCTTGAATTTAGGGCCCTAAATAAACTGACCATCAAAGATAAGTTTCCCATTATGGTCATTGATGATCTGTTGGATGAACTCCAAGGGGCTTGTTTCTTCACCAAATTGGACCTTCACTCTGGCTATCACCAGATTCAGATGAAGGAGGAATATATTCCAAAGACTTCTTTCAGAACTCATGAAGGGAATTATGAATTATTGGTCATGTCTTTTGGCCTATGCAATGCTCCATCCACCTTCCAAAGTATTATGAATAAACTGTTGAAACCTTACCTTCGACAATTTGTCCTGGTTTTCTTTGCTGACATCCTCATTGAAATACGCACCTGGGATAACCACCTTCTTTATGTGGACAAATTTCTTCACTTACTACAGGACAACCAATTGTTTGTAAAAAATACTAAATGTTCCTTTGGATCTAGTGAAGTGCAGTACTTGGGACACATTGTGAGTCACGACGACGTAAAATTGGACCCAAAAAAGATACAATATATGAAGGAGTGGTCGTGACCCACAACCTTAAAGTTCCTACGGGGTTTTCTAGGTCTCAAGGGATATTACCGGAAATATTTCCACCATTATGGAAAAATTTATAATCCCTTGACCAACCTTCTCAAGAATAATTCATTTAATTGTACAACTGAGGTAGAGTAAGACTTCATTGAGTTAAATCCATTCATGTGCACTAATCTTATCTTAGCAGTAAAAAACATTTACGGTGGAATCATATGCTTTAGAAACTGGTATAGGCACAATCCTCACCCAAGAGGGTCGACCTCTAGCCTTTACAAGCCAAGCGTTGAGTGGTTGTAAATTGGGTATATCCACTTATGAAAAATAAATTATGGTCATTCTACATGCAGTGCACACATGGAGGCCCTACCTTTTGGGATGCCATTTTCAGATCAAAACAGATCACTATAGTCTGAAGTATTTTTTGGAGTAGAGGTTATCCTCCCCAGAACAAAACAAGTGGATGACTAAAATGTTGGGTTATGACTATGAAACCATATATAAAAAAAGGAAAATACAAAATAGTGGTTGATACTTTGTCACAACAGCATGAGGAGGATGGATCCCTACTTTCCTTATCCTTACCAGTCCCTGATTGGATTGAGGATGTACACCAAGATTGGCTCACACACATGACTATCTCCAGGATAATTCAACATCTTCAGGAAGACCCTAATCCTTCCACTATCTACACCTGGCAGGAAAATACTCTCCAATATAAGAATCACTTGGTTATATCACCCTCTTCGTCACTCAAGCCACAACTCTTAACATAATTTCATTCATTAGCCATTGTAGGTCACTCGGGCTTCCAAAAGACATATGCTTGTTCCCGTCATTATTTTTTCTAGGAAGGAATGAAGAAGGATATACTTCAATTTTTCATTGAATGTGAGGTGTGAAAACATAATAAAGGGTAGGGGTGTCAAGATGTTAGGAGTTATACAACCCCTACCCATTCCATCTTCAATGTGGACAGGCATGTCCATGGATTTTATAGTGGGCCTTCCTAAATATAGGAACAAATCGGTCATAATGGTGGTGGTTGATCTCCTATCCAAGTATGCTCATTTTTTTTCTTTACCTCACCCTTTCACAACAACACTCGTTGCAAAAATTTTCCTTGATCCAATTTTAAAGTTACATGTATTGCCAACCTCTATTGTATCTGATCATGACCCCACTTTTGCTAGCACCTTTTGGAAAGAGTTGTTTAAATTGCAGGGAACCCAACTAAACATGAGCACAACCTATCACCCCCAGTTGATGGCTAAACGGAAGTAGTCAACAAATATTTGGAAACCTAATTATGGTGTTTTTCTTCAGACACAAAACACTAGTGGGTGCAATGGCTTCCCTTGGCATAATGGTGGTACAATACTTCCTATCATGCAACCACTAAAATGACCCCATATGAAGCAGTGTATGGCCAACGGCCTCCGAAAATCACTACCTATCTTCCAGGCACATCCAAGGTTCAATATATTGATACCATTTTTCAAGGTCACACAACCACCATCGCAGCTTTGAAGGATAACCTCCACATGGCCCAAAATTGCATGAAGAAACACACTGACCAACATCGCTTCGAAAGGGTTTTTCAGGAAGGGGATCATGTGTTTCTTTGGCTCCAAACTTATAAGAAAACATCTATCAAAGATCAAGGACATCATAAGTTGGCACCCAAGTTTTATGGGCCCTACCAGATCATCAAGCTTATTGGATCAGTAGCTTAAAAATTGGCTCTTCTGGCTACTTCCAAAATCCACCCAGTGTTTCATGTTTCCTGTCTGAAGAAAGTGGTGGGACAAAATTTTCGAGATCAAACCATCCTGTCGGAATTATATGAAGAGGGATCCCTGTGGTCCCACCTGAAGTAGTCCTCAACAACCAGGAATGTCAACTGCGGGGATGAACCATCAAGGAAGTGTTGGTCAAGTGGAAGGACACATCACTAGTTGATGTGAGCTAGGAACCAACAAACATACTTCAACAGTTTCCGCACCTACGACCTTAAGGACAAGGATGCTTTTGAAGGGAAAGGGGATGTTAGGATCCAATACTAACCCCTCTCCATGGGTCATTAGTTAGAAGGATATGTTTTCTATGTAATAAAGGTTGGCATTAGTTGATAAGGACTAATAATTAAATGAGAATACGTAAATGTAATAAGATATAATAGAAGCTTCCACTTCTAGAAATATCTTCCTCTAGAAGTTTCCTTAGAAGGTAGAATTAGTATAAATAAGTGTAGGAGGCATGGGTGAAGTTTGTCTTGGATATTATTGTAATAGAGCTCTACTCTGCTAGAGGTTTCTCCCTCGAAGAGGCAAGTGAACATTTCTATCATTAATAAAGATTCTCTTTCTAGTGTTATTCTGCTATTATTCTAATATTGTTCTGGATATATCATTGTTGTTCCTCTATTGCTTGCTCAATATTTTTGTTCTACATATTATATTATATATGGAATATTGCATTTTCCCTCCGAGTTTTTTCCATGGGTATCTACCTAAAAATATTAGTGTTCATGATTTGTTTTTCAGTTTTTCTTATGCTATCTTTATTTGAGTTGAATATTTCAGCAATGTATTTTTGTTTTGTGAGCTTCTAATTTGGTTGCAGTAAACAAATAACTAGATAACAAGATACCTAGGTGTTGGAGTAAGAGGTTTTCAATATGGTATCAGAATGCATGATCTAAAGGGAATATGGATCTTAGATCCATATAAGTTGATAGAAGATCTATCGGATCTGCAGGAGATCTTAGCAGATCCATAACCAGAAGGAAGAAATTGAAGGACAAATTTTAGGGAAACAATCATACTGGGGCAGAACTACGGTTTTGTAGTTTTACATAGTTGTATGCAGGTTGTAGGAGGAACATGCACGTACATACATGGGAATATTTGGATACATTCATGTATATCCAGGTTGTAGTAAGAACAAACACAAACATATGTGGGGTTCAATTGTGACATGTGCATACATGTTTATATAGGTCAGTTCAAGGGTAGTTTTCAGTAGCAGGTTATTTCCAGGGAATTTTATCAAGTTTTAGAGATGGAAACAACACCATTGAGATTTGAATACAAATTGTATGGAGCATCCAACTTTCTACCTTAGAAAACAATGTTAACTTTGGCATTAAAGGAGTATGACCTTTGGGAGTTAGTGGACAAAGTAGTTATTCCGCCGACAAAACTAACAACTTTGGAAGCTCACAACAAGAAGCAGATCAAAGAAAATAGGGTCCTCTTGAATTCAATAAAATATCATCTAGTTCCTCACTTATCTGAAAAGAAGATGACCAAAGAGATGTTGGATGCCTTGGTAGGATTATTCCAAAGCATGAACATGAATATGAAGATGGTCTTAAAGAATATACTTTGATTGGTGTAGATGTCTAGATCTAATAATGTTACCAGATATTTCATGAGGATCAAACATGTGTGTGATAAACTTGCAGCCATAGGGGAGAAAATTGAGGATGTAGAGCTCATGAATGTGGCATTGAATGGTATTCCCAAGTCTTGGGAACCATTTTTCAAGGGAGTCTGTGCTCAGGAGAAAATCTCATATTGGCATAGACTTTGGGATGATTGCATATAGGAAGAGACTTAGGAGGAGTCTAAGAGAAGTAAGAATGGAAGTAGTGAGGAGAAATTGGATCTTGTCAGTAGGACAAAGCAGGGTAAAGGAAATAATTATAGTAAGAAGGGTAACAGTGATGGAGGATCATCATAGTGAGGGAAGAAGAAGGACTTGAGTAAAATCAAGTGCTTCTCATGTCATAAGAATGGACATTATGCATCTCAGTGTCTAGAGAAGAAGAAGGGTAAATGGAAGAGGTTGACAATAGAATCAGTAGAGATCCAACTAGATGCATTTGCAACGAAGTTTGAGAAGGATTACTCATTAATTTCTTACCTTTACACCAACACAACTATGAGGAGTGCAAGGTTCTTGGATAGTGGTGCATCTTGTCGTATGACAAAATCGCAGGAGCTATTTAGTAATATGACACAAGGGGATTCAAATGTTAATGTGTAGCTTACATTCCAACTTGAGTCAGGAGGTTCGTTTGATGCCCATCATGTGCTTTACATGCCCAGGTTGAAGACGAATTTTCTCTCATTCATGGCTATGGAGGGCAAGGGTTTTCCCATTACGTTTTAGAGAGGGAAAGTACTCATACATCTAGAGAAATCTATCCCAGATAGGGCAATGATCGTTGGGGTTAGAGAGTGAAATTTGTATAGGTTGCAGGGAAATCCTATTCAGCCCTTGGTACATGAAAATGATAACCAATGGGAGTTGTGGAACAAGAGGTTGGCACACCTACACTATAGATCATTTCCAATTTTGAGGGGGATTGTTATAGTTCTTCTAGAGTTTAGTATTGAGTAACAAGGAGTGTTCAATGGGTGTGCACTTGGAAAGAATGTCAAGGATCTTTTTCCAAGCACTGAGAGTAGGTACAAGGGGATATTTGACCTTATCCATTTAGATGTGAGCGGTTGATGCCATTAACATCAATATAGGGATCGTCATACTATGTGACGTTTATTGATGATTTCTATAGAAAAAGATGGATCTTCTTTATGAAGACCAAGGATGAGGTCTTCATTTGATTCAGAGAGTTTAGAGCTCAGTGGAGAACCAAAAAGGGAAGAAGATCAAGGTCTTAAGGTCATATAATTGGGGTGAGTACACCTCCAATGAATTCAAGGATTTCTACAAGGAGGCAAAGATCAAGATGGAGCTGATAGTCTCATACAACCCTAACACACTTACCATCTTAACGAGAACTCTGCAAAGTTTCCGTTTTTCTGGAGGTCCAATTTTTTACCTCGTTTTAAAAAATGGTGCTACCGATAGCACCCCCTCCATTTTTAGATGGTTTTTGGACATTTTAAATTTTATGATCCATTATGTTTCCACATTTGTATTTCAATTCTTATTTTTGCATCTATTTTCAAATGTTTCAATTTTTATTTTTTTTTACCAACAGTGTCTTTAGTGATTTTTCCATGCTTCTTTCAATCTTAAAAATATTTTTTACCATTTACTTTTTTTAAATTAATAATTTTCATATAATTGTGTCTTCTTAATTAATGTATGGTTCTTGATTTTTAAAATATAGTGGAAAACATCATTTTTAACACATGTTTACCTTCACTTCAATACATACAAAATAATTGTAGTTAAATAACACTATTTTTTAATATATAGAAAAAATTGTAATTTTTTTTTTGATAAATTAAAAGGTAAGAAAAACTAAGAAAAAAGAAAATAATTGAAATTAAGAAAAAAAAAATTATATTAAAGAAAAGGATTAAAGAAAAACATAAGAGAAAAAAAATAAAAATATATATGAAAACTAAGAGAAAATGAAAAAAACGAAAGGATTAAAGAACCAAATTTGTGTCCCAAAAAACTTCGGAAAATACAAAAAATATATATAAAAAAAAAACAATTTAAAAAACCTAAAATTTAAAATTTAATGTAAAATTTAAAAAAATCTTGAAATTACAAAAAAAATAAAAATTTATATTAAAATATAATATTGGAATACAAAATTTTATAATTTTTTTATAAAATAAATGGATTTTATAAAAATAAAAATAAAAATTAAATTATAATGCCATGGACACCATTCCTATTGTCTCTACAAAGGAAGACGTTTTTTCTTTAGATGACATAGAGTTCAGGGTTAAGCGACTTGTAAATGGGAAAGCTAACGACATTGAAGGCTACCAAGCTTAAAGTTTTAAAATCAGAGGGCCTATCCTTATCCCTCACATACACAAGCTCTTCAATTTAGCCGTCAAGCAGGACTTCCCTAAACCCTGGATGTAAAGCCTAATTGTTCCTATTTTTTTAAATGGGGATAGAAACATTCCCTCTAATTATAGGACCTTTATGATTAACTCGATTTTAGCCAAGCTTTATCGAATTATTTTGGAAAATAAGATTAGCCTTTGGCTAGAAAGTCACAGTAAAAGAGCTAAAGGCCAGGCCGGGTTTAGGAGATATCATTCAACTTTGGACCATCTGGTTACCTTTAGGATCATTGCAGAGGAATTATGCAATACTAAAACCAATATTTTTTGTTGTTTTGTCAACTTTAGAAAAGCTTTTGACATGGTTCCTAGGAAAAACCTTTGGAATAGGTTGGAAGAGATAAAAGTTCCTCTCGAGTTGAGGGATGTTGCAATCAGGATGTATGATAACATTATTGTTAAGTTTAAAAACATTGAGGACTGGTCAAAAGAGATTAACTGCAATATTGGATTCAAACAAAGTTGTGCCTTGTCCCCTACCCTTTTTGGCATATACATTGACAAGTTAGAAGATTGCTTGGAAAAACAAGGTTGTGTCGGCCGTACTCTCACTCTCACTGGTATAGTCATCAATCTTCTTCTTTATGATGATGATATCGATCTTATGGCAAGGAGTCCCCATGATCTTGAAAACCAACTAAGAATCCTCAAGGATTTTTGCTCCAACATGGGTATGACTGTTAATACTGATAAGAATAAGGTCATGTTTATTAAATCCAATAATATCCCTTCTGATACCTTCATATATGACAACAACAACTTGGAGGAAGTGACTTCATACAAATATCTTGGAATTGATATTCACCACAAGCTCAATTGGAATTATCGCATTGAGAAAAGGATTATTGGAGGATGGAAAGTTTATTATGGGCTTGAAAACAATTGTAAATTAGTTGATCTTTGGAGTTGGGATAAGAATAAACTTCTCTTTGAGACTCTTTTTATGCCTATTATTCTTTATGGATGTGAAGTCTGGGGCTGTAGTATCTCTCGTGAATCCTGGAGAAAGATAGAGCAAATACAAAAGAATTTTATAACCTATAATATCAAAATTAAAGTAAATACACCCTATCCCATCCTCTTCTTAGAAACAATCCTCTCCCCCATTGAGATCATGGATATGACTATATTTCCAATGTATAAGAACAAGTTAAACAACATGGAAGACGAGAGGCTTCCTAAAATTACTTCAAAATCGAGTCATAACCACCATCGACTCAAGCAAGGATGACATAAAGATGCTCGGTCTTGGCTAAACTATTGGGGAATCATGGAAGACACCATTTTGCATAATAAAGATACTATTAAAAAAAACATCAAATCAAAATTTAAGGAGAAAATGTGGTGTGATAAAGAGTTAGAGGAAAAAAGAAAATTAAGGTATTATAAGGATGTAATCAACCCTAATCTAGAAGATCAAAATTATCTATCTTTTTTTCCAAGTGTAAAGAAGAAAATAAGCATTTCTCAGATAAGAACAAATTCTCACGAGCTCCATAATGAAACTGGGTGTTGGTCAATTCCTAAAACACCATGGGATTTAAAATAAAGTTTTAGATTAGAGAATTTTAGTGTTTTTTTTTTAATTTTGCTTCAAAATTACCCTTTTTTTTACCATTTTTTTGTTTGTTTTCTCTCTCTCTTTCTTTTTGTTTTTTAACGTTTTAAGGGTTTTTTTAATTAATTTTTTTACAAAAAATAAATTAATTAAAATCGTTGTTTTCAAGTGAAATTTAAATTTTTTTTCATTTAGTTTTAGCTTCTTTTGTTTTTTCACCTTTTTTTTTTTAATTTGGCTTTCGACATTCTCTTTATTTGTTTTTTAATGTAAATTTCAAAAAAAAAAATACAATTTGTTTTTTCAAGTGACCATTTAGGATCCAAATTTGCGTTTTATTTGCATATGGATATGTTGTCAAGGCCATTGTTTCAATTAGGTCATAATTAGCTATAATTTTAACGTTTCAAAAAAATATTTTGTTTTATGTAACATCATTTCTTTATTTAGGTGTTGATTTTAAGGTTTTTTTGAGTTACTGTATGAGTTTTAAAGTTCATGGTTGAACAATGTTCTAATTTTGACCCCGTTTGAAAAAATGGTGCTACTAGTAGCACCACTTTTCAATTCGGGGGTTGATTTTCATTTTTTTTTGCAAAAATATGGGTTTTTTGGGCCATGGTTTTCGTTTTGAGGTCACAGTTCTCATTGAGTCGGTAACTTTGTTCCCTCAGCAAAATGGGGTTGCATAGAGAACGAATCGATCCATTATTGGTTCTTCCAGGGCTATGATACATGACTATGAGTTCCCTATGTTTCTGTGGGAAAAGGAGTGTAACACGACAATATATGTGCAGAATAGGAGTACTCACAAGATATTGGGGGAAAAGAATCTGAGAGAGGATTTATCAGTAGTGAAGCCAAAGATTAGGCGTTTGAGGATCTTTGGTTGTCCAATCTACAACCATGTACTTGTGGAGAAGAGGACAAAGATGGAGCCTTCACGACATAAGGGTATATTTGTGGGGTACAATGAGACCTCAAAGGCTTATGATATATTTATTCTAGTGCATCAGAAGACAATTTCGAGAAGAAATGTTAAGTTCGAGGATAACTTGGCATCTAGGAGATCTCAAAAGTCCCCATTAGTGACAGAAGATGAGGAGAAGAAGGCTCTGAAGGATGGGACGTAGTCAGCAGTTCATACTTCAAGTGGGGAGGAGGATTTATTGTTACACATTATTTTCGTCATCCCTATGATAGTTAATGATGTAAACCTATCTGTTGCCTTCAGAGGGGTCAGTGGCCTAAGTTCCTAAGGAGAGAAGGGAGAAGAACTTCTCCTGAGAAAAGAAGTTGCATTTTCCTATATAAAAACCTTATAAAAAAAAGGAAGTTTGTAGGTTGCTATATAGGCAGGGTGCGAGAATGACCCATTCTCGCAGGTTGCACTATAGCCAGGGTGTGAGGTGTTTGCAGGTTTCTCTATAGCTAGGGTGCGAGAATTCTAGCACGTGGGAAAAATGAGTGTTTTATCAAATCTTCTAGAAGGAGAAGCTTCTATGGTGAGGTGGCATCCGAATGGTTTGGATCTTACTCGCTTTCATGATTTAGTGGGATCATCCTAACCTCATCACATTATCCTCTTCAACTTATAAAAGGAGAGGAGTTCTCATGGAGAAAGTTATCTTGAGCTTGGGTTAGCTTTCTTGGTTCATGAGCTTGTTCTTGATTGGTTTGGAATTATTAACTTGGTTGGAGTGGCTTTGAGATTTTCTTTGTCAAGATAGATTGTGAGTAGCCATCAGATCTATGTTTTCAGAATCCTTGG
>SNQJ01S0012506.1:53251-85515 GCA_010110895.2 Picea sitchensis
GATACAATAATATGATTCTTTCCTATAAAGCTTGTTGTGTTTTATTGTATGATTCCTTGATCACATACATAGGTTTATATTGAGTTTATGCTATTGCTATCTCTTTTGGTTGGTTGCGTTCTTTTGCATGATCATCATTGTATGAGTGTTAGAATGGAGCTAGGATGACGATAGCGAGAGGAAGCAACATTTAAATGGTATGTCACTCATCTCTCTTTAGTTAGTAAATTCAATATCTAAAACTTAAGGAAAGCGTCATGTTCTGTCCTATTTTGTTCTAGATCCAGGTGGATCTAGGGAGATCGGTTTGTGTCCGCACTTATGGATTAATCCTAAAACATTTATCCCCTTCCAATCCTGTCAGGAGACTGAGGTGGCTATTATAGACATTGAAGGATGTTGGTGAGGCTCCTAGGAGTGCGGTGAAAGAGCGCAGACCTAAGAAGAAGTTTCTGAACTATATGGAACTTATGAGTAGCATCATTGATGCTAAGCCTTCCAGTATGGTTGGATTCCATGGTAGAGGAGTACACCTCTATTATGAGGAATGATGTTTGGGACATATTGCTAAGACCAGAGGGGAAGTTAGTTGTGAGTTCCATGTGGCTCTACAAGATCAAGAATGTTTTTGATGGAAACATCAAGAAGTTAAAGGTGATTTTCGTGGTGAGAGGGTTCTCCCAGAAAGAGGGAGTATACTAGGAGCATAAATTCGCTCTAGTCATTAGGTATGTTTATATTCAAGTTGTTATTTATATTGCTTCGGTTATGAGGTGGAGCATACATTAAATGGATGTGAAAAAACTTTCCTCAATGAAACCATTGAAGAGGAAGTAGACATAGAAAAACCTTAGGGGTTTGAGGTACATGGGAGGGAGTGTCATGTGTGTAGGATTAAAAAATCCTTTTATGGACTCAAATAGGAACCCAGGGCATGGTATTCTAGGATTGACAGATACTTACATAGTATGGGATTTACCAAGAGTGAGGTAAACCCTAACTCGTACTTCATACTTGTTGGGGTAGATCCACTCATCTTGGTTCTCTACGTTGATTATTTTTTTCTTACAGGTGTAGAGGAGATTATTGCAGGGTGCAAAGAAGATTTGGCTAGTGAGTTCAAGATGAAGGTCATTATCTTAATGCATTATTTCTTGGGATTAGGGGTCGGTAGAAATCAGGTGAGATATTCCTTGGTCAAGGGAAGTATGCAGTAGAGATATTGAGGATATTCAGGATGGA
This sequence comes from Picea sitchensis, assembly GCA_010110895.2. NCBI lineage: Eukaryota > Viridiplantae > Streptophyta > Pinopsida > Pinales > Pinaceae > Picea > Picea sitchensis. The sequence goes on from SNQJ01S0012506.1 coordinate 54,494, forward strand.
TAATTGTAGACTAATGGATACACCTATGGTCACCAATATGAAGAAGGTGGTGACTTCAGATTCATAGTTGGTGGATCCTAAGATACACAAGAAATTGATAGGTTCTTGATGTATTCGGTCAACAATGGGATATATATTTTATTTTCTATGAACACCTTGAGTTAGTTCATGGTGGATCTGAGGTAGGTGCATTGGATCACAATGAAACATGTGATCAGGTACTTGAGAGGTACACTATATTATGGGTCAAGGTATCTTGGAGGATATGGAGTGAATTCGTAGGGATATACTGACTGAGATTGGGTAGGGAGTGTAGTAGACAAAAAGAGAAACTTGGTGTATTGTTTTACCTTGGAATCAATAGGTATTGCTTGGTTCATCAAAAAGCATACATATGCATCACTTAGTTTAGCATAGGTAGATTATATGACAAAGAGTATGGGAATTTGTGAAGCCATTTGACTTCACAAATTGCTTATAGGTTTATTTGATCAAGAGTTGGAGCCTATGTTGATATACTGCGATAATCAGAGTTGTATCAAACTCTTGGAGAATCCAATATTCCATAACAAGTCCAAGCATATTGAGATCAGATACCACTTCATTCGGGATAGGATTTAGAAGGGAGAAGTTAAAATTCATTATATTTCCATAGATGAGCAGGTTGCAAATATTTTGAACAAACCCTTAGAGAAAGGGAAGTTTGTGTTCTTCACAAACAGACTTGGAGTGGTGCAGAATACCTTCCTCTCTAAGAGGGAGTGTTGATATTAGTGGTATCACTGGACAAGTATTTCCACATAGGACTATGTGTCTAGAAGTGTGGAAATCGTCCAAATCCTTTTATACTTGAATTTACTTTAATTAAAGAAATTATTAAAGTAAATTTCTTTTATTAATTAATTATTTGAATTAATTAATTTATTTAAGGAAATTCTAAAAGTTATCATTTTTAATTTTAGACATTGATATTAGGTGAGGTGAGAAATAATCTCAACTGTCAATCACTTTGGATATTAGGTTTAGGTTATAACTCAATATTATATAAAAAAAGGCTAGGGTAAACAAGAAGACACTTGATAGGAGTTGTGTTGATAGAGTCGATGCAGAGAGGGTTGGATCACAAAGGACTATGATTCAATGAGGTATTGGATAGGTGGATAAGTACTTCCATCTATAGATCATACAAGTCAAGGAGAAGAGACAACATAGGCAACAACAAGTGAGTTTCAGTCAAACGAAGCCACAAGAAAGGGTAGTGTCGTACAAAGTTTTTCGTACAGTATTTGTATACGTGTAAGCGGGCGCTAATGGAAACAAGTGTGTATACACTGACGCACTTAAGGAAAAGAATGTACACCTAAAAAATAATGCATATCTGGGCCATACAATAGAACATAATCTTCCAGGTTTGTCTGTAGTAGTATTTATCTCGGTGGGAAATTATCCCTGTTACGAGAGCCCTCATTTTAGCAAAATAAAATCATTCTCAAAATTGGTTTTCCCTCCATGGTTTTCCTAGGGTTATATACCCAAAAATATTGGTGTTCATGTGTGCATGATTTGGTTTCCAGTTTTTCTTCAACTATCTTTATTTGAGTTGAATATTTTATCCATGTATTTTTGTTTTTGTGAGATTCTAATCTCGTTGCAGTAATGAAATCACTAGATAACAAGATGTCTAGGTGTTGGATTAAGAGGTTTTCAACATCTAGCACATTTGGTTTGCCAAGAATATCTTGGTTGGGGACTCCAAGAACTCTTATATGCTTCAAGAGCACTCACAACAAACTTCACAAGGCTCTTGGCCCATTTCCTCAACATGAAATGCACTATAGGATTATAACCCATTTTTACAAGAAATCTGGCCACATTTCCAACATAAACATAGCCCAAAAATGGATACCTTAAAGCAGATCACGGCTGGCGCTCTTCGCATCACCCAATTCTTCTCTTACTACCCAAAATCAACATGTAAAAATTATCTCATTTCTGCATACGAATTTCCCTTCTTCTCCCTTTCTTGCTTGACTCTCACTCTTTGCCAAGATGATTGTACTTCATCCCCATGCTCCCAATAACTTTGGGATGTGACTTATCACACCCACCTTCTTACATGAATTCAATTATTGGATTTGGGAAATCTAAAAAAAATTAGAAGGTTTATACACAATGATAATAAAATTCAGGAATGTTGGTTTGGGATTAATACCCATGACTAAAAACCCTTTTATCCCCCTCTCTCGTAGAATCATAGCCCCCAATAATTATCTTCCCTCTCATATTACAACCAATGATTATCATTTGTATTAACCATTTCAATGTAAATAATACATAATTCATCCCTCGTCCATATTAATCAATACAAGCGCTTTTCCCCAAACACATCATCTCACCAACCTAAATGAAATTTATACAATTAAATTATAACTTTTGGGGATTAAAACAGAGGATGTTACATTCCCCTCCTTGTTATTTTTGCACTTTCCTCAGTGCACAATATTGTACATGTGTCCATACATATCACAAAAATCAGGCTCTCTGGCCTTTAATAATCATATACTCTCTGCAACCTAATTATCACATAGAAATTTCATACCAACACATATATACATAACCCACGAGAATTATCATACAACAATCCTGATTTCCACCGACTCCCTTCCTCTCAACCTGTGCAACTAAGGAATCCCCCCCTTCATTTTTATCAATCCATCGAATGTCCCATTCCTCTATCAGGGTCTCTCTGGTGTAGGTAATCGGGAATCTCACTACTGGGAACTCAAGGGAACTCACTTCTAGGAAAAATACCAAGAAATAACCAAAACAAATCGTGTTTCTACAGTGAAACTCACACATGAGTTCACTCTTCAGGCCTCACAACCTGGTTCTTCTACAATGCAACTCTCATAAATGAGTTCACTCTTCAGACCTAACAACCTAGTTCTTCCATAGTGAAACTCCCATACATGAGTTCAATCTTCATGCATGACAACCTGGTTCTTCTGCAAGCCCGACAACTTGCTTCTTCTACAATCCTGACAACTTGTTTCTTCTACAATCTTGACAACTTGCTTCTTCTCGTTGTCCCAAAAGAAATATTGCTAGTTCATGTATTCATTCCTCAGTTTTTCCTATAGCAATCATTAATAAAATATACCCATTATATCCGTTATAATATAAAAATTACCTTATTCATGGGAATTTTCAACTCCAAAACATAAATATATATTAAAAATAAGTTTTCAATCATAAACCAATACTCATTTGTATGGATCTTTTTTTCTTCACAAAGCTACCACGGGAAATAATTAAGCTCATTTTTCTTCTCCGACACACCAACATGATTCCAGCCACCAAGACATATGCATTATTAAGTTACCTCTTTATTTTTATACTCACCCTCCAAGATCAGGCATCCTCTTCTCCGTTGCACAGTCCCTTAGTTGATCCACCTTTCCAAGGCTTTCACATGCAAGGAGAGTGTCAACATATTTCCAAAATCCTATTGACAGTGTGTAACATGTGGAAACCATAAGGTTCCAGTGTCCTAATGATATCCTTCTTCTCGAGCTTCCCAGCTTCAATATCAATTATCACATCTATATCACACACATACGGTCATCGTGAGATACCAACATAACAATTTTCAATATTAATTTTCAAAATCTGTTTATACAGGAAACAAAATTTCCCAAGCATGAGTTTTTTAATCATAATTGTTTATCTCTTGTAGCAGTAGGCATTAGTCTTATTCATGGGATTACACCATTTCCATGTTAGAGACCATTTTTCGTGCATTTTCTCAACTTTCATGTAGCCAAAAAAATTGTCATTATTATTGCACATTATCTTTTCATTGCACATTTATAACATCTCATGAAGTGATCTCAAAATTGTGTCTTATAAACAATTCAATCATTTTCATCCATTATTCATATTAAAAGGAATTCAACTATCAATAATATTATATGGAATGAAACTACCATTACTGTACATGTGTTATTAGCACACCAAAATTTTCATAATGCAACCAAACATTACTAATAATCAAAACCAATGTGCCAATTCTCATGGAAACATCTACACAATGCAACCTCGCATTGACTCCAGAATACCATATATCCGTTAAATGTATTCCACCATGGTGAGTTGGAAATTCTAGTCGATGCCTCAGTTCATCATCCAACCTCTTCCCCAGATAGTTTCTCGATCATTTGGATACCTTCCTCTTCAACCCATACACAACACTAGGAATACAATTCCCTTAGTTCTCTCCCATTTCGGGAAAGAGGTTGTAGTCCAAACATCGATTATACAGGGGAAGACCATTATGAACGGTTATGGTGTTATATCCCTTCCATTTCCAACTTCAACATGGGCTCACAGATGGTCATCTCTAATGGAATTCAATTCTACATTAAGAGTATGTCTCTTGACTTGACCTGATTATGATCTCATAACCAATATAATATAATATGCAATTGAATTTTACATAAATTTATTCAATCATCAATAAAATTTGTATATTCAAGTCCCTATTCCTTTACACACCAACTCCAATATTAAAATTTGACTAAGGAAATTCTTACCTCAATTCCCTTCAGCATTTATGCATCATAACAAGATTAAATGCATACTTGTACATATTTCAATACATTAATTGATGTTGCCTACTTAGATAATATTTTGTAGAAACTTGCAAGCTCCCTTTAGTGATTCTCTTGGTCATCATTCTTACCATCCTCCTTTGTCTTCACATGGATGTATTTCATATGTAGTTGTATCATCAACATCTTCAACCATGATATAAAAAAAAAAATTGGATACGCAATCCATAATTAGTCACATTTAAATATCATATTTTCATTATTTCACTCTCTCTCTCTCTCACACACACACACACACACACACACATCAACAAACTACTCTTAGTATAAAATTATGTGATATGCATGTTTGGGCATCTTCACATGCACACATGCACATCAATATGCATTAGTTATTCGATATCATCATGTCTATTTCATGTACATGCATTCTATCTTAATTTTGTGCATCATGCATTACTTCCATTATGCACCCTAATGCATAATTATTTCATATTTATTTAGTTATTTATGTGTTGTAAATGGTTGTCCTTGAATCCCTCTAGATCCCTGTGACCCTATGCACTGTCATTATGCTCATCTATGCACCATTGGTTCTTCTTGCTAAGCATCCTCTAGCCAAACCCAACTTGATTATTAAGAATTTTCGTCAAATATGCCTTATTGGCAACTGCTCCCACTCAGGAAAACATTTACTAACTTTACACTGCTAGAATCCTTCTCGCACATTGGAATGACATAATTCTCTATCATCCCACCTTCTAACRCTCCAATAATTTCTAACCAACTTAACCCTTTAGCATTATAACAATTTCTTGCAAATCCTTGTTCATATAATCAAKACTAAATTTCTTCCAATGGAATTATATATTTTCTATTGATACTTAAAAGTGAAATTGGACCCCCATTATTCCATCATTCCTTTCACCTGTACCAAGTTTTTGCTACACACTCTGATAACATAATTGGATTCCTTGTTTTTAGTATTTTTAGACAAAAGTTACTAGATGATATATAAAAATTCCTTCTTCTTTCATTCCTATTCTTTCACATATATATGACTCAATCACACATCATCTCATGATATCCTTTCTCTTCTCTTGTAGCAAGATTTTCTTCCTTCACCACATCTCTACCTTCAAGGCCATGGATTCCTCCTTAACTCCATGTGCATTCAAATGGAATTCTTCACCTACTGGATTCATGTTCATGTGAGAATATATGTTTATTCTCCTTTGCAATCCATTCAAACTCTATATCATCTGAATACTAATCCTTATTTACTCTTCCTAAGTCCTTTTCCAACCTTTCAATACCTATTCTGCAGCCATGCACTTCCCTTTGCGACTGTTTGATTCCTCAGGAAACTGTATAATATTTGACCTTACTCCTTGTCCAAGGCACCCTAGAATTAATATGGAATAGACCCACACAATCCTCATTTGTGGAATATTATCCTCTTTCTAGAAATCCCTTCACACAACACTCTATGTTTGAGTTCTTCTCTGCATATTAACAATGCCTTCTTATTAAGCTTAGCCCCTTTTTCCCATTATTAGGTTGTTGCACTTCAAATTTCCCTCCATACTTATGCATAAGAACTATCATGAGTTACATTACTCTTTCTGACCCAATATTTACCTTTGACACTCACCTCTATCATTTGAGAATGTTTCTCCAAATTTTGATGTCATTTGGAAAAATATTGACATTGAGTAGTTACATGGTTCATGGAATCCAATTCCACTTTCTCCTACAAATTTATGGAGAAACATAATGCTCCCCTAGAGAACCTAGACCTTCTTTCATGTTTTCCTCAGAATTACCTTTCCAATGACCGTACTTATGCTTCAATATAATTTATGAGCTAAAAGTTATGGCTTCCTAAAATTCCAATTCTACTCAATTGTGTCCTTCAAGTCCACCAAACTCCGGTCACCTTCCCTCTAATTCCTTTAGAACTCTTTGGCTCGAAACTAAATTATGAGTGGATAAGTGAATTCTCGTATCCAATATATTTCCAATGAATACTTTCTTTCTCAATTCTAAGCACCGAGAAAAAATTATAGTCAATTGAATATTGCCAATTTACCGCCTTTTGTGCACCTTTCTCCCTGGTGTAAATAATATCAAACACCACCTTTTTCCACTTAAAAAATTAAATTTTTTGGGAACCAATGAAACTTTTTTATGTGAAAAAGATAACAGTGATGAAATTGAATTCAAAACAACTCTCACATAGTCCAATTGATGTTCCTGTAAAAAAATGCAACAATATAGAAATGACAACTTTGCCCTTTTTGCACTTTTTTTTGGCTTATTAATTTTAACCATGTTTAAGCATATTTGTGCCAAGTCCTTTCGAATTTTGACATAATCCCAATTGGGTATCTTCATGACTTCCTTATGAATGATCTATCAAAATTTCACCTTTATTTGGGCTTCAGGATGATATTTATGGCCTGCATAAGTTTTGATTGTTTACCCATTTTTAACAATGTATGTTATAACTGCCTTCTCTTCCATCCTGTACAATGTTTGGTACTGAGATTCCAAATATGGTTCCATGGTTTTCTTCTATGGTTCATAACTTTTCCATAGACTACTCATGTTCCCCAAACTGACTTTCGAGCAAGGAGTTATGCCCTCTAGAAGTAAACTAGTACTGCAATTATATGTTGCATTGTTTCAACCATAACCTTTTCATACGAGTTGTATTTTCCGATCGGAATAGCTCATTGGAAATATCTCACTAAGAATTTCCATTCTATAAGTAAAGTCTTATGTACCTTGGTATGCATAGTTCCTTAGATTTCAAACCCCTAAAAACGTTGTTTAGGCCCTCAAAATGCCTCCACAAGTTGATGACCTTCAAAAATCTTAAAATTTCATAGAAAATTGATTGTTTTACTATTATAAAATTATTCTAATCAGATTAATTGATCTCAAAATTGTAATTAATATCAACCATTGATCCATTAAACCTTTTCCCAATCTCGTAGATGAATCTCCACCATTGATCACCAACTCGAAAAAAAACATGACCGTTGATTTGAACTCCATCAACGATTTTCCTTGAAAAACCAAACTTTTTTACAAATTTTGTCGAGCCATGATCACTCCATTAGTGATCAACCATCTTCTCCAATGGACCAGACTTGTTCATGAATTTTTTCGAACTCTAATCATCGATGATCGACAATTTCTTTAGTGAGCTAACTTGTTGATGAATTTTTTCAAACTACAATCGTCAACGATTGATCATTTCTTAGACAATGTGGAAACTAGGATGACATGGCATGACATGTGAATGATGATGTGGCATGAAACATGGACATTTATTTGGCATGAAACATCATCCTCCTCTTTCCCTTCATCAACAATCAACAAATTATGTTGGATACATGAAACATTTTTCCTATTTTGTCAACCCAACCATAGGACATCAATGATTTTATCTTGGTTGAACCAACCACTTTTTTTATTTCCCCAAACCGAGCATCAACGATTGATGATTTATCTCCATCGAACCAAACACATTTCATATTTTTTCAACCTAACCATTGGCGTTCAACAATTTATCTTGGAAAACCAAATTTGTTCACGAATTCCACCACATTCTGACAAATAGAAAATTTTAACCAAATCCAGGATGAATCTAGACCATTGATCTCCCAGTCAAAATTATCATGACCATTGATTTGCCATAATTTTCACAACTTTTTCGATGAGTCTAGTCCATTAATTTGCTCCATTTTTCCAAATTCTGAAAATGGATCTCGACCATCGATTCTTTCCATTTTACAAACCTCTCAAAATGGATCTCGACCGTCGATTTGCTTCGTTTTTCAAACCTCTGAAAATGGATCTTGATCGTTGATTTTCTCCATTTTCTGATTTCAAAAACTTATAAGTTGGATTGATCTAGCATGAATTTGGGTTGTTTATCTCAAAATCAAACGTGATCTTGGTCGTTGATCCATCAAACTTGACCCAACTTCTCCAGCTGTCATTAAAACATAAATTATCAGCCTTCCTTGTCAAATTTAACTTTGCAACCTGCAAATTGACGCTCTTTATCACCTCTTTGATAGTTCTGAGGGAAATTTCGGCTTGAAATCTCTCATAAATATGGGGATTTCTCTATGGAATTCATCTTTTTCCCAAAATTTGTCATAGATCTAAAACCATAATAACAAATTTTACCAAATTCACATTGGTCCTTGGCCCATACGAGTCTAGTGTTGAACCAAAATCTTTAATACCATATTGTAGCGTACCTAGCCTCTAAGATGAGTCTTGTCACTACAAAAATGACTTAGCTTATTTTGGTACCATTTAGAAACTGCATGTACACAACATGCCAAATAACTCATTAAACTAACAACATAATAAAAACTATGAATGCATTCAAACACAACAAAAATAATAGAATTCAAATTAATATTTACATAGTAGAATAATCATAATAAAAACAACAGAGAAATCATTTGTTGTATAGAATAACCAACTAGTTGTGTACAAAGGGCATTCCTCTTAGCCATAGGCATTGTTCATTTTCTCTCAACAACCAGTAGAAAACTTACTGCTGCAATGCAACTCACAAAGGAGTTCACTCTTTAGACCTGAAAACCTAGTTCTTTGATATTACAACTCACACACATGAGTTCACTCTTCAAGCCTAAAAACCTAGTTCTTTTGTACTCACCCTTTAGTCTCTGGAATCCCTTTCACTGTTACACAGTTCCCCAAGTGATACATCATTTTCCAAGGTGTTATTTTGCAAACAAATGCCAACTTTATACTAGAATTTCACTAGAAATATGTAACATGTGTTAATTTTCTCATATGTGTCATATGCATCCAGTCAATATGAGACATCATCATACAATTTTCAAATGTGTTTTATACAGGAAAACATAATTACCCAAACATGTGTTTTCTGCTCATTATGTTTAGCTCTTGCAACTGTAGATGTCAATATTCCTTATGGTATTACATCCCTACCATATCCAAGACCACTCTTTATGCAGTTTTCTTAATTTCCATGTAACCAAACAAATTTGTATCATATCATAACAATTTTTCAGTTATTAATTTCTCAAATCTATTTGTACAGGAAAATAAAATTCCCCATGCATGAGTTTTTTTCTTATAATTGTTTGGATCTCGTAGTAGAATTCATCAATTTTTTTATGGTCTTACATACCTACCATATCCAAGACAATTCTCTATGCAATTTTCTCAAATTTTCCTCAGTCAAACAGATTGTTATTACTCATGCACATTTACAACAGTTAGTACTCTTACCAACAATTCAATCATTTACATCCATTATTCACATTAAAAATGGAATTCAACCATTAATAATATTATTTATAATGAAACTATCATTCATTGTACATGCATTATCAACAGACCAAGCTTTTCATAATGCAATCAAACTTCACCAATAAATAAAACCAATGTGCCAATAATCATGGCCACATATACACAATGCATCCATGCATTAACTATGGAATACCATATGTCCATGTCATGTATTACACCATGTGAGTTGGAAGGTATATCCCACACCTCAACACATTATCCAAAATCTTCCCCATTTACCTATATGATTATTTGGATGCCTTCCTCTTCAACCCATACACAACATTAGGAATATGATTCACTTAGTGCTCTCTCATGTCAGCAGATAGGTTGCAGTACAACATCAGCAAGATAGGGGAAAACCCTCGTGCACTTGGATGGAATTATATCCCTTCCATTTCCAACCACATCATGGCCTCACACGTGTCCATATTTAATGGCATTAATTGCTAGAATATGAGTAAATGTCTCATGACTTGACCTAGTTATGATCTCATAATCAATATAACGTAATATGCAAGTAAATTTGTACATAAATGCATTCAAACATCAATAAAATTTGCATATTCAAGGACCTCTATGTTTACACGCCAATTCCTATATTATAATTTAACTGAGGAAATTCTTACCTAAATTCTCTTCAACATTTATGCACCTTAATGACCCCAAATGCATACATGCATGGATGTGATCAATTTACTTGATGCTACCTAACCAACTAATATTGTTGTGGAAACTTGCAAGCTCCAATTTATTGACATCTTTATCAGCATCTTACCATCCTCATTTTTCTTCATACAGATGGTTTTTCATATGCAACAACATCATCAGCATCTCCAATCATGTTAAATAATTTTCTTGGATACACAATCCATCATTAGTCATATTCAAATATCACAATGTCATTATTGCAAAGATATATATAACAACAGATTACTCTCAGTATACAAGCATGCCAAAAGCATCTTTAGGCATGTCCATATACACAAAAACACATCAATATGCATTAAGAATTAAATCTTATCATTCCCACTTCATTCACATGCATTTTATGTTTATCATATGCATCATGCATAACTTTCATTGTGTACTCCAATTCATGTTCATTTCAACTTTATTTATTTATTTCGTTGTTGTTGTATATGGTTGTCCTTGAATTCCTATAGATCCTTGTTTCTCTTTTCTCTACCATTCTTCTCATCTGTGCACCATCAATCCCTATTTTGAACCTTCTATCCAAGCCCCACTTGGTCATTTTGCATTTCCAATCACTAGATCCATTAGTGTTTCCATCTCACAGTTTCTTCCATTATGCAGATAATCCTACCCCAACATCTTCTGGCTAAAACTTCTCAATATTCATAGTGCTATAACATGCACTAATCTAGTTGCATATTAACATTGTAATCTAATTAACCACTCCCCATTTCCTTGACCCAACTAGTATTGAAATACCATTCTCATTGATTGGCATTTCAACATTTTGAAATGTTTCTCTTATGTCATATTTTCCAATACCATTTTATATATGTGGATTTTCTCAACTTAAATACCTCACTTCACTTCATTGAGTGATTCACTATGAATCATTGCTTGGTCACTCAAGACCACTATTCTCCAAATGGAATGCAACACTCCTCCTTTTTCACCTATACCCTGCTTCCACTGTGCACTCTGATAATAGAGGCAACTTTCTTTCTCTAAATACTTTTAGATACAATTATATAAGTCATATCTTAACAATTATTTTTCCTTTCATTCATATGCTTGCACAAAGAGATGAATCATCCACTCCATAATTCACACCTCATCTCATGACATCATTTTTCTTCTCGTGAAGAAATATTTATATCCTTCACTACATTCTACCTTTAAGGCTACATAGTTCTCCTTAACTCTTTGTGCATGCAAATGGAATATTTCACCTATTGGCTTCATGTTTCACGTGAGAAAATCTGTTGATTTTCCTTTGAAAAACATTCAGAATATGTAGTATCTAAAAACTGATCCTTCTCCCCTCTTCCTAAGTCCTTTGTCAACCTTTCAATACCTGTTCTGCAGCCCTACACTTCCCTCTTCATCTCTTTGATTACTCAAACAATTGTACATGCTTGACATACTTCCTTGTACAATTGAGATAGTTCCTTTTAGGTTCCATCTCTTTTGCATACCATGTCAAACATAGACCATTTTCTTCCTTACATTTCTTCTTAGGAATTTTCTTTCTGAAGAGCACTTCCCTATTTTGTTATGCTTTACTTTCCATCCCATTATACCTTGGAAATACACTCAATACCCTTGAAATCTACTCAACATTTTGTATATGCATCAACAATTCCCTCTCATTGATGTCATAGTTCATTGAGTGTTGCAATATACTCCAACTAGCTTGGCATCCACTTATGATACCTCCTTCCACTTATCTCAACTATTCATGGACTTTGTCTAATTATGTAATCCAATTAATATTTTTATGGATTAGCTCTCATTGGAGTCTAATTGCATTCATCTAAAATAAATTAGCACATAATAGAATTTTCACTCTCTCATCCACTGAGTTATTTACTCTTGCACCCTATTTCCACAGAGCACTCTAAAAGAGTGTATGTACTGCTCTAATTATTCATAGAATAATTCTTGGAGACAATGAAACTTACCTTCATATATGCATTATGGACCTATTGATTAGAACACTAGCTTCGTGAATTCCAAAACCCTCGTGATTGTATATGGACTCATATCTTAACATTTTTCATTCCTGGACTTTGATCATTTTGTGAAGAATCCTTGACATAAATTTATTTGATTGTCTCTTCTCATCCTTGATACCAAGGTTTAAACCTGTTTACCTTCTATTTAAACTACTTTTCATTCCCATGCTTTGCATCTTAATGTGTACCTACTGCACATGCAATAACATGAATTCTAGATTGACTTTATTACATGTCATCCACATTTGATATGCATATATTTCATCTATAATTATTTTCCCACCTTAAAATTTCATTATAATGCTTCCATATTTCTCATTGCACCAAGATGTATGATCCTTGTAGCTTCCTATAGAAACCAATGCACATTTTGAAGAACTTCCCCTACCTTTTCCTCATATCTGTAGATTTCTCTTTCATATTCCACACATACACACACACACATATAGACCTAATTATAAACCTTATATGTTCCATATCTAACCTTAATCTTCTGATCAATGTGCATATAAAAACATTTGTTAGCTAAAAACCATAATTTATAATTTATAATTTTGCCTTTTAAGATCAACAATCATCTTCCTTTTGATTTCTTGTGATTTTAGTTGCTCAATTCACAATTTTGGGTGCATATCTAGATTCTCCTATCTAATAGATTTCCAGTGAATACTTTATTTCTCAAATATGAGCTCTGAGAAAAAATTATACCCATCTGAATATTGCTAATTTACCCCTTTTGTGCACTTCATTCTGGTGCAATTAATCACTAGACACTAACTTATATCACTTGTAGAAGTAAATTTGTTAGAAACCAAGGAAACGTTTGTAAATTGTATGAGACATAGATAATAATCATGACAAGGAAATCATAAAAACTCTTAGATTGTCAATTATGATTCTCCAGTCAAAATATGCAGCAATCTGGAAATGACAACTTTGTCCTTTTTCACTCCTTTTTCTAGAATTATAATTTTTATCCAAATTGGTTATCTCCCAAACCGTGCACTTATGGAAGAAATTCACTAAACAAATTGTTTCTGGATTGATGAGTATACAAAATTTCGAGTAAATAATTTGTTCCCTATTTTCCATCTTGGGACCCTTTTTCCTCTAAAAATCCTGAAAATCATGAAAATACCCCAAAAAGTGGCTCGAAATAGTGGATTTTGGCATGTTTCAGCATCCCCATTCCAAACCACTTAGAATATAGTTGATTCCTTCACACAATATTTTCATGCCAATTACTTAGAATCATGCCTTGTTTTCTAACACTCTATACAAGTCTCAACAATAACTATGATCCTACCACTAAGCTTGACCCTGATCTTTAAAAACATGTAATTTGCATTTTTCGAAAAATTAGAGAGTAATTGGCCAGTGGCCCTATATGGTATTTTTTTATACCTTGACACTGTGAACCAAACCTAGAAAATTGTATCTTCTTCTGAGGTATTATACTCCTTTTAGGACCAAAATATGAAAAATGGCTCTAGACTTTTCCTATGGCATATTTTTTGGTGTGGTTGTTGATGTGGAATTCTGGGTCCACATGGAACCTTGAGGTGATGTTAATTCAGCCTCTTGACCATCCTTACCTTTCCCTGTCATATTTTTCCTCCCTCCTCTCTCTCTCCTCTTTCCTTTAATAGATTTTATAAATAATAAAATATTTGTATTTGTGGGCCCACCTGGCACCCTTTCATTGTACACGAGGACCCATCCCACACCCTTTTCCTTTTTCACAATTAATTTTTGTCCCCTTGATACAATTGTGGAGACAATTGGGAGATCAATGACCCACATGGATTTTGCAATGCTAACATGCACGAGGGTTAACACCCCCTTCACGATGTGATGTACGAACTTGCATGCTCCCTAGATCCAATAAAAAAGATCAGGGGAGATCAATGGTGGAGGGTCCATGTCATATTGTAAAAATATGTGAGTTTAAACACCCCCTTCGCGATGCGACACTAAAAAAATTCCCTAATACATGGCACATTTTCACTAGTTTCTCATCGTTGAAGACCTTCTGCAAAACTGCTTCGCTACCCATGCAATACTACTTATGGTATCAATCTATATTGCCTCACTAGTTTCCTCGCCACAATTTTCCACCATGGAAATACACATCACCTGCTACATGTCTTGCACGTCATGGTACGGAAAATTACTCAAATTTTCCAAAATAAAAAAATTTCCATTTTTTTTTAAAAATGACTAAATTTGAAATTTCTCCCTTGACCACCATGGGAGCTTTGTAATTCACTTCCTATGACCAGTTTCATCAATGTCCATGTCAATTAAACCTATGCACCCAAAATCCAACACTCTTGTGTTGATCTCTCAATGAATTTCACTGTAGAAATTGGGGCTTTTTCCCATCTTCAACCAATTTCACCACGGATATCCGTCAAATCCCAAATTCAACCCATTCCAAGCCTAAAAATGCTCAAACAGAGGGTAAAATTTAGGGGTTTATCCCATGAGTTCAATTTCCTCAAATTCCTCATGAATTTTCCCCCAATTTCACTAGAGTAATTTTGACAAATAATTTCCTCACAACTTGCACAACCCAAGGAATGTACCCCCGTCATTGCTCATAGTCCCTGGGGATATTCCATTCATTTATGAGGCCTTCGAGTGCACTTGGTGTTGATATTTGTAGCATCAGATAGGTATTTCCCCATAGGTCTAATTGTATATATGTGTGGAAGTTGTCCAAATCCTTCTACCACGAGACTTTACTTTAATTAAAGGAATTATTAAAGTAAAGTGTTTTTATTAGTGAGTTGAGTTTTTTTAAAGAATTTTTTTAATTAGCATTAGTGAATTAAATAATAGTCATTGATATCAAGTGAAGTGATAATTAATCTCAACCATAAATCAATTTGGAGATTAGGTTTATTTCATAACTAAATATTATAAAAGCAAGGCTAGGGTGAAGCAAGAAGACACTTGATACATTCATACAGAGCAGAGAAGGAATTTTTCTCAGAGGATTTGATCACTAAGGATTGTGATTCAGGGAGATCCTGGATAGGTGGAGAAGGAATTCCATATAGAGATCAAGGTAGGGAGAAGACATAATAGAGGCAGTGGTAAGTGGGTTTTATCATATTGAAGTCGCAACAACAGTTTTTCACTGTATAGAGTTTTCGTATAGTCTTTGAGTGTGTGTGTGTGTGTGTGTGTATGCAGGTTTTAGTGGAGATAGGAACATATACATGGGTTTTATTAAGGAAAGGTGCATACATCTAGGGAAATGTGAAATACCAAGGTCATACGATGGATCAAGAGTTTCTAGGGTTTGCAGGTACTATTTTTAGTTTTTTGTATTTATCTGTGGGCCATTTTCCTAAGTACAAGAGCCCTTCTAAGTTTTGAAGTTATTTGAATGATAAGCTTAGTTGATGGGAATAATACCTTTGTGTATTGTGGTTGAGATTTTGGTTTCCAGTATTTCTTCTGCTATCCTTATTTGAGTTGAATATTCCAACAAGTGTATGTTGTTTTGTGAGTTGCTAATTTTATTTACAACAAGGAAATCACTAGATAACAAGATACATGGATGTTAGAGTAATGGATTTCAACATGGTATCAGATATTTGTCTCTAAGAGGGATCCAATCTCAGGTTGCACAATGGTATATCTATTATATATCAGTGACCAGGAGATAAATCTAGTTCAGATATAGGGATACAACAACATATCTATTGTATCAGGAGTATCGTAGTGGATTTTTGCAGGACCAAGCACATATCCATTATATTTTTTTAGTAGATCTATTAGATCTAGAAGAGATATTAACATATATACAAAACAACAAGTAGAAATCCAAGGACGTTGTTTTGGGGAAACAATCGTACATAGGTAAAACTTGATTTTGCAGGAGAAAAAAGATATACATGAGTTGCATTGGTAACATTTATGTACATACGTAGGTTCCAGTAAGGAAATTCGCATACATACGGGGGATTCAGTAGGAACATTCACATAAAATATTGTACAGGTTGTACAGAGTTAGTTTCAATAGTGAAATTCATTGAGTGATTGATCCACGAAGGATTGTGACTCAAGAGTATCTCAAAAAGGGTGAAGAAGGAATTTCATCCAGAGATCAACTCAAGGGATAACATGTCTTTTGGAGTCAGTGACACATAGAGAGAGAATATAATGATTTTTTCTCAAAAGAGATATCAACAAGGGTGAAGAAGGACTTTCACCTAGAGATATGATCAGTGCAAAGGAGAAGGAGGAAACAACATATAGATCTAGTAGAAAAGACACATCTAGGAATAAGAGAAGTAGTAAGTACAATCGTAGGAAGGTCCAACAGATTGGAGTAGAGTTCTATATATACAGACATTGAACAATTCATCCAGGGGGTGTGTGTATGTGGGATACATTGTACAATAAAAAAAAATTCTTACATATGTGGGTTGCAGAAGGAACAAGCACATACATATATGGGTTTCATTAGAGAAAAACACATAAATACACGAGTTGTAGTGAGGATAGGTGCATACAAGTATGGAAAATTCCTGGGTACATGATTTTATAGTTGCGTCAAAGGTGCTAGGTTACAAGAGTTGGTTGTTTCTTAGTGGAAAAAAATATGATAGAGGCCCGAGATCTATTTATTAGTTTGACAAAGGACTCAAGGATCCATGTGGATCTTGGTGATGATTCCAAGTATGCAGTGAAGGGAGAGGGAACAATATTTTTCCAGCTTGAGTCAAGAGGTTCATTTGCTTCCCAAGATGTGCCTTATGTACCAGAACCGAAGAAGAACTTGCTTTCAATTTCAGTTTTAGAGTACATGGGTTTTATCATTAAATTTCAGAGAGGGAAAGTACTCATATGTTTAAAGGGATATATCCTTGACAATAGTGAGAATTGTGGTCAGATAGGGTAGGTTATATAGGTTGCAAGGCCATCTTGTAAGAGGATCCAAAGGGATATTGGATCATGGATTGATGTTAGTGACAGAGGATGAGGATTGATAGGCTCTGAAGGGTGAGATATAGAAGGAAGAGAAGAGTTCACAGACTTCTAGTGTGGGGATTCGACCTTCAGATGGAAATAGAGAGTTAGCCCCTTCTAGTTCTAGTTCTTGGTACGAGATGACATTGATGGATGCTTAGGATAAAGTTGAAGATTCTAGGAGCATATTGAGGTAGAGAAAGCCTTCAATGAAGTTTCCAAACTTCGTGGAATTTATATGTAGTGTCATCGATTTCGTGACATCCAGTATTTGGGGAGTAGTTGACCAGTAGGGTTGGATGGATGCCAGTGAGAAATATGATGTGTGTGACATTGTGCCAAGGTTGAAGGGAGAACCAATTCCAGGTGGCTCTTCAAGAAGTACCTTCCTCCCTAAGAGTAAGTATTGATGTTTGTAGCATCATACAAGTATTTCCACACGGGTCTAAGTGTCTAGACGTGTGGAAGTTGTCCAAATCCTTCTACCTTGAGACTTTAATTTAATTAAAGGAATTATTAAAGTAAAGTGATTTTATTAGTGAGTTGAGTTTTATTTAAATAAATGTTTTAATTAGCATTAATTAATTAAATAATAGTCATTGATCTCAAGTGAGGTGATAAGTAATCTCAACTGTCAATCACTTTGGAGATTAGGTTTAGGTCATAACTCAATATTATAAAAGTAAGGCTAGGGTGAAGGAAGAATATACTTGATACATTGATACATAATAAAGAAGGATTTTTCTCAAAGGATTGGATCACGAAGGGTTGTGATTCAAGTATATCTTAGATAGGTGGAGAAGGAATTCCATCTAGATATCAGGTCAGTGAGAATATAAAACAGAGGTCGTCGTAAGTGGGGTTTAGCAGATTAAAGTAAAAACAATAGGGTCTCGTCATATGGAGTTGTTGTATAATATTTGAGTGCACATACATGGGTTTCAATGGAGACAAACATGTATACGTGGGTTTTCTTAAGGAAATGTGCATACATCTCGAGAAACATGAAATATTGAGTTCATACAACAAATCAAGAGTTTCTAGGGTTTGAAGGTACTACTTATAGTTTTTTGTATTTCTTTGAATGATAATCTTGGTTGATGGGAAGAATATATTTTGGTATTTTGGTGGAGATTTTGGTTTCCAGTATTGCTTCCACTATCCTTATTTGAGTTGAATATTCCAGCAAGTGTTTGTTGTTTTGTGAGCTACTAGTTCGATTTACAACAAGGAAATCACTAGATAAAAATATACCTAGGTGTCGAAGTAATGGTTTTCAACACATGGTTGGTCAGGAATATCTTAGCTAGGGACTCTAGGAACTCTCAGCTACTTCATGAGTGCTCACAAAATCCTTCACAAGGCTCTTGAGGAATTTCCTCAACATGAAAATGAACTACATGATTACAACCCATTTTACAAGAACACATGCTACATTTCTAGAATAAAACATAGCCCAATAATGGATAAATTCAAGGACATCATGGTTGGTTCTCTTACCAACACTCTTTTTCTCTCTTGCTACCCAAAAACTGCATGTAAAAAGTGTCCCTTCTTTCCATGAGAATTTCCCTTCTTCTCCCTTTCTTGTTTGACTCTCACTCTTCCCAAAGATGATTGTACTTCGGCCCCATGCTCCCAATAACTATGGGATGTGACTCCGCACACCCACCCTCTTACATAATTTTAATGATTGGATTTGGGAACACTCAATAGAAAATAGAAGGTTATACACAAAGATAATAATTTTAGGAATGTGGTTTTGTATTAAGACCCATGAATACTTCACCCTTGGACCCCTCTCTCTTGTGGAATCATATCCCCCCTTCTTTTTCATCCCTCTCATATCACAACCAAGGTTTATTATTTCATTAATCATTTCAATGTACCATCTACATAGTTTGTACATCATCCATATAAATCAATATGGGATCTTTTCCCTAATCATATCGTCTCGCTATCCTAATTCACATTTATGCAATTACATTACAATTTGTGGGGACTAAAGATAGGGATGTTACACCCAGTTTCTATTCCCATAGTAGTTCCAATCCTCCAACTTTCTTCCCCATAACCTGTGAAACCCAAGGAATGCACCCCATTCATTGTTCACATTCCCGCAAGTTGTACCATTAATTTATCAGGGCTTCTAGTGCACACAGTTGGACATGAATCTCTCTGTTGGGGACTCCAAGAACTCTCAACTACCTCAGGAGTGCTCACATAAGCTTTCACAAGGCTCTTGAGGCATTTCCTCAATAGGAAACGCACTACAATCTTACAACCCATTTTTACATGCACATATACCACATTTTCAGTGTCAAACATAACCCAACAATGGTTTCCTTCAAGCACAACATGGTTGGTGTTCTTCCCAGTACTCACTTACTACCCAAAATCAGCATGTAAAAATTATCTCCTTTCTGCATACGAAATTCCCTTCTTGTCCCTTTCTTTCTTGACTCTCATTATTTCCCAAGATGATTGTACTTTAGCCCCATGCTCCCAATAACTCTATGATGTGACTTGTCACACCCACCCTCTTACATGAATTCAATGATTTACTTTGGGAACCCTCAACAACAATTATAAGGTTTATACACAATGACAATAAATTCAGATATGTGGGTTTGGGATTAATACCCATGAATAAAACCCCATTTATCCCCCTCTCTTGTGGAATCATATCCCCCCACCATCCTTATCGTCCCTCTCATATCGTAGCCAACGATTATAATTTTTATTAATCATTTCAATGTACATAATAAATAGTTTGACCCTCGGCCATATTAATCAATACAAACTCTTTTCCCCAAACATATTGGCTCACCATCTTAAATTACATTTATACAATTACATTATAATTTGTGGGCACTACAAGGAAAACATCTTCTAGAGGAGGTTTTTGTGGAGTTTTTTAGTGTTACAAAATTTGGAAAAATCTTCAGAAAATCTCCGCTACAACCTCCTCTATTGACTACAGAGGTTTTAGTGAAGGTTTTAATGAATTTTCCATATAAATAAAAACATTTGGACAGGTGGAGGTTGTAGAAGAGGTATTTTGTTCGGTGTTGTTATTGTCCAAACACACCTGTGTGATCTTGACAAACCCTCCCTAATGCATTAATACAATAAAAACTCCCCAGTGCACTAATATAATACAAACACTCCAGTGTGTTTATAATTATTGCACATCGGTCCCACCTTTTTCTTCATATGAAGAGCATTGATGCTCTTATAATTTCTATGCATCAGTTTTTCCTTGTTTGAGTATGAAGCACCAGTGCATTTTAGTTTTTCTATGCACTAGTGCGTTTAGGTTATAGCTAGAACTAGTGCGATTAAGTTATCATGAGACCTGGTGTGTTCTATATAATGTGTGCCTCAATGATTGTATAATTAGTACATATTGGTGTCTATTTTACCATTTGCACCGAATGGTAGTGAAATTTCAAATAGTCAAGGTGAGATGTCAACGTCATTATTTTTACTAAGCATTGGTGCATATACTATAGTAAAGGAACCAGTGTGTAAATGATATTAAATCCCCGATGCATATAACAAAAGTAACACATTGGTGCATATATTATATTTAGTGCCCCATTGTATATTTTAAACATGAGCAACGTACAATTTTGAAATGATAAATATTATTGTACATTATATCATTTACGAAATGATGTGTTTTCTCAATAGTTTGTACCAGTGTGTTATTATAATTAATGTGCATCGATGCATATGACTCCTCAAAATGAACCACTTTTTATATAATGGCATGCACCATCTAGTGAGTTCAAAAGAATACAATGCATTGATATGTATATATTTTAATTGATTATTTTTACAAATTTTCAATTAATCATTTCAAAATCAAATAATTCTTATAATAATATTGTTTTATATTTCTATTATTGCATTTTGATATAATGATTGCATTGATGTGTTATCCAACAAATTACACCTATGTTATTTCTAACAATGTAATCATTCACGTATTAATTATTTGGGAACATAATATTTTACAACATCCGACAATGCAATGAAATAAGAAACTCAATTTATTATATATGAATAAGAAACCCATTGTCATACAAAAAAGGACAACGTAAAGGTCCACAATAATCAAATTGTAGATAATATGCAATTATTACACTTATTGGTGACATGTCCTCATATAATTGGGACAATATGTCAAGTACATTAAACAAAATCGATGATTTTTAGAGACAAATATTCCAAAACATACAACTTGCAGTAACATTCAATTATATTGATTGTCATCCATCAACTAAACTGTTGTCATTGCTCGAGTTGTGTGCATATTCTCATTGCTTGAGTTGTGTGCATGTCCCATTTCTTCATCATTTCTAGGCGATATTGTACTTTGGTTTTTAAACATAATGTTTCCTTGATTTTATTTATTTATTTTTATGTTCTGACCCTTCATCTTCTATCTACAAACATAGAAATAAACTATATTAAGTATATTTACATTTATATATAGTATAATACACATGATGGTGTAAAGAAAACAACATACATGTAACGTACCCAACCACCAACAAGCTAGCCACATTACTTCAAACTACACTTCAAGAACTAATTTTGAATTCTGATAACAATTAATTAATAAAGAAGCATGGAAGAAATGCAATAAATTCACACGCAATAATCAAGATTCATGCTAAAATTAAAAATAATATGTAATCATGCTATGCATAACAATAACTAGTAGGCAAACACATTAAAATACATATCTCATATATAATAATTAATACACAATGGAAATAAATATACAAATAGAGAAATGCATGACAAAGAACACTTCTCTTTAATAAAACCAATCACCAACTAGTTGCATACCAAGGATGTTCTGCCCAACCTTAGACAATGTTATTCCAAGTCTCAATAGCAGGTCACCCATGAGCCAGGGCTATGAATCCACAAGGATGAGTTCCAGAGTGACACTCAGCTTGCCAAACCATTCAACACTCAAGATCTCACAGGTTTCTCCACACACAGAAATCCAAAGTACACCATCTCTCTTTTCTCCATCCTGCACCACCCAAAGACAATGAACCCCCTCCATGATAGGACTCTCAAGATTCACAACTGCGAGCAAGTTTTATCACATGCCAATGCATCTCAAGCATACAGGCACCAATTCATGGCTGGAATACACCAGTAATTACTAAAACCAACAAAACAATGGCTTCTTTCCTCAACAATTAATTCCCATGTCCAAAACCAAGAAAACGAATGAATGAGGAATAATGAATGAAGAACCAAAATGAAAGAGTGAAAGAGTGAATCTCCAAACATCCCAAAGACGAGTTTTTATATTTACTTGGAAATCAAGTACCACATAGTCTTTCCCCAAGAAGCTTATGTAACCACTTTTCTCAATTAAAACCAAGATGGGTAAATAAAATATAATAAAAAGACTTATCTGCTTTATCCCCCTCACTCCTGGAATCATATCCTACTATAACTATTGTCCTTGTCCATCTTGCAGCCAGTGATGTATTTTATTTTTTTGCAATGTTCAAATTATTACATCCCCTAGGAACTTTGTCCTCTTTTAATTGTTCAAAAACTCTATCCTTTCATCAAATAAAAAAAATACATTATTAATATAGGGACTCAAAACCGAGGTATCACATTCTCCTCCCCCTTATTTTGGCACTATCATGAGTGTATTTACAAAACAGAAATCAAAATTTCAAAACTCTTTAAAATGTTGTAGGCATTTTTTCTGCATGGCATATTCATGCTCCCAAGTATCATATTCAGAACTGTAGCAGATCCACTGAACTTTTACTAGTTCTATGACTTGATTCCAGAGCATTTTGACTTTTTTGTCCAATATGTGCACCGATTGGACCTGGAAGTTTCCTTCTGACTCCACCTGAATCAAATTCCATTCAATAACATGGTTAGGATCATGTATATAATTTTTCAGTAAAGAGACATGAATTATAGTATGCATATTCATGGAAGAAAGAAATGCAAGAATGTATGCAACTGACCCTATTCTTTCCAATATCTCAAATGGACCAGAGAATCTAGTTTCCAGCTTTGTACAACTTCCCAACTTCAATAAGTTATTCTTGGGCTTCACTTTCAAAAGTACACACTCTCCCACTTTAAATTCTCTAGGTGTCTTATTCTTATCTACATAACTCTTATGTCTATCTTGTGCTACTTTCAAATTCTCCTTAATTTTAACCATATGGTCTTCCATATCCTTAGCAATTATGGCCCAAGTACTACTATGTTGGATGGGTTGTCCCAACTCACCAGAGTGTTGCATTTCCTACCATACAAAGTGTAAAATGGACTCATCTTCAATTAATCTTAATACCCATTATTATAGGAAAACTCAACCAAATGCAAGTAATCTTCCCACTTAGATGGCTTATCCATCACATAAATTCTCAACATGCCTTCAATCACTTGGTTGACTCTCTCAGTATTCTCATCTAATTGTGGATGGTATGTTGTGTTAAAGTTCATATTTGTACCAAATACTTTATATATTCCTCTCTATAAATTTGAAGTAAGTTGTGTATCTCTATCTCAGACAATTGTCTTAGGTATCCCATGCAAGCTAGAAATTTCCTTCATGTAATTTTTTGCAATATTAGTTTTTGTATGAGTCGTTTTTACATTAAAAAACTGAGCATCCTTTTTCAATTTATCAACCAATTCCATTATTGAATCATGTTTCCTTATTGTCTTAGGCAACTTAGTTATAAAATCAATGGTTAAAACTTCCCATTTCTTCTCTAGAATTAGAAATGGTTGTAGGAAACTCATTGGGTGTCTATGATCATCCTTCACTTTCTGACATTCCATACATATAGAAATGTAATAAGAAACATCCTTCTTCGTTCCTAGCCAAAAGAATTAGATTCTTACTGCTGAAATTGTTTTCTGGTAACCAGAATTTCTAGTATATGGAACATTATGCATTTATTTTAATATCAAATTCCTAGGTTCTCCAAAACTAGGAACACAAAATCTATTTTTATGCATAAGTAATCCATCTTCCTTCATCTCATACTCTTTAATTTTCTATTGTACATTTTCTTATTGTAAACTTTCTTTTACATGTAGGAAATGTTGGTCTGTAATAGTAGAATTTAAAATTCTTCTCCTTAAATATCAATGATGCATACTAATGGTTGTAGCATGCATTCAATGTACTCTTCTGTTGAGTGCATAAATAAATTTATTTATTTTCCTTTGATATGTTTGATTTCAAAGTCATACTCACCTAAAAGTTCCAACCATCTTGTATGTCTGGCATTCAAAGTTGGTTGTTCAAAAAGATATTTTAGACCACTATGGTCTATTCTTAATTCAAATCTCTTGCATCAACAACTTTATTTTCTTTTCCTTTGATATGCTTGATGTCAAAGTCATACTCACTTAAAAATTCCACCCATCTTGTCTTCATGACATTCAAATTTGGTTGTTCAAAAATATATTTCATACCACTATGGTTTGTTCTTAATTCAAATATTTGTCCTGTGAAATAATGCCTCCACATATTCAATGCATGAACTATGGAAACAATCTCCAAATCGTGTTTGGCATAATTAATCTCATATTCTTTAAGCATTATGGACTCACAATTAATGACATGTACATTTTTATCGAGGACGCCACCAAGTCCTTCCTTGCATGCATCTAAACATACCACAAAATTCTCATTTGTGTTAGCAATATTTAAAATAGGTGCACTAGTAAGTAATTCTTTTAGCAAATTGAAATTCTCTTCACACTTTGTTGTCCATTCAAATTTAATTCCCTTATTTTGTAAATAAGTTATGCGATGAGATATTTTAGAGAATCCTTCTATAAATATATTGTAGTATCCATGTAATCCCATAAAATATCTAACTTCTGAAACGTTCTTGGGTGTTTCCCATCCTCTAATAGCTTCATTCTTCTTAGGATCCACTGCTACACCTTCTTTAGAAATAATGTGCCCCAAATAATGGATCTATTATTGGTTAAAAGAACACTTAGTAAGCCTAGAATAAAGTTGATGTTCCCTCAACACTTGCAACACCAACCTCAAGTGATGTTCATTCTCTTCCTTTGACTTAGAATAGATAAGTATGTCATCCAAGAACATAATGACAAACTTATATAGATAATTTTGGAATATGATGTTCATCAAGCACATAAAGATATTTGGTGCATTAGTCAGTCCAAATGACACAACTACACATTCATAATGTCCATACTTTGTTCTAAAGGTTGTATTATTCCTTGATTCTTACCTGTTGGATCTCAATTATATCTTTGAAAATTTATTTGCTCCTCTTAATTGATCAAAGAGGTCATCAATTCTAGGTAGAGGGTATTTGGTCTTCACAGCGGTTTTGTTCAGTTGTCTAAAGGAAATACACAACCTCAATGTTCCATCCTTATTTTTAACAAAGAATATTGGTGCTCCCCAAGGTGAAACACTTGGGCCTATGTACCCTTTCTTCAACAATTCCTCTAGTTGCATTTGTAATTCTTCTATTTCTGGTGTACTCATTTTATAAGGATTTTTCAATACTGGGGTAGCTTCAGGTACTAAATCAATAGAGACATATATCTCCCTCTTTTGTGGTAATCTGATTTTTTCTTGGAATACATCTTCAAACTCTTGCAATAATGAAAAGTATTAAAGGCTTGGCCCTTTCATCTTTTTTGGCTCCTCCAGATGCACTACATACAATTGACATCATTTTCTAAAACATATCTCTAGTTATAAGGATAAAATTTCCCTTATAGAAATGGGTCTTGTAATTCATTTCAGAGTGCTTTGTTTTCCTTCTTCATCAAGACATGTAAATGTCTACTTATGAAAATCTAGGATAACATGATGTATGTCCAACCAATCCATTCCAATTTGTATATATTAAGATCCCAATGGTATGATATTTAAGTCAGCATTAGTACTCACTCCATTATTATTTTTGGACAACCTATGATTGTCTCATTGATACTTATTTTGGTTCCAGTGGCTAGATGAACCAAACTTGACTTTTCAATCTACTTTTCTACAAATAAAAATTTTCCACTATTTTAGGATCAATGTAAAAATGGCTTTCTCCCAAATCAATCAATATAGAAGTAGGATGATTAATTATATTACCTTCCACCTCAATCATATTGGATTGATGTTCTGCTTGTCGATCTTCTAAGGCTGAATATATTCATGGAATACTTTTTCCCATGTATTCTACTGTTGTAGCCGCTTGGGTGTTGTCCATGGTCTTCCTTTTTTATTCTTTATGAGGTAAATCCTTGTATATGTGATCTTTACATCCTCAACATTTGGTTGGTGGTCTTCCCTTTTTTCCCAAGTAGTCTTCTCTCTTGGATTCATTCTTAGCGGACTGATCTTGCTTATTTTTATTAGGGTTTCTTCTATTGAGAGGAGGTTTGATTCCCTTCCTTCTTTGATCACATTTCTCTTTCTTTTTATCCTTCCAAAATTTCTTCAAAGATTCTTTTCCCTTTCCTTGCTCATACAGGTACTTATCCTTTCTAATTGTTTTTGTCAAAATCTTGGGCTCATAATATTGAATATTATCCTTATAAAATGATGGCAGTCCACTCAAAAAACTATGTATATTCATCTTTTCATCCTTGATAAACCCCACATACTTTAGTAATCCCAAGAACTTATTTTTATATTCTCCCATGGTTGGGCTTACCAACATAAGTTCAAATAACTCTTGCATCTTCTTGTCATAGAAGTGCTCTAAAATATACTACTTTTGAAAATATATCTTGAACTACTTCTAAGTGATCCTTCTCTCATTAATATGTTCAACTTGCTTCAACTAATCCCACCACATAGTAGTTTTTCCATGTAAATGGTATGAGGCAATTTTGGCTTCTAGGATATATGACTAGTTGTGCAACTGAAAATAATCCCTAGTTCCAAGCAACCAAAATTGAGCATAATCTTCCCTTTCTCTTTCACCATCAAAGGATGGTGGCTTAAGTTTCCTCATCTCTCCTTATAACTATCTAATTCATGTATTCGTCTTTAGTGCCTAACATGAGACACTTCTAGACTACTCATGGAGTCCTTAGATGCATAAAATTTCCTTGCTAAGTAAGGAGGTGAGTGATGTATATGATTTCTACTATCACTTATTGAATGACTAGATATGTTGTGGTTATCTCTTCTTTCATGATGTATGCATTCTTCTTTATGTCTTGAGTTTGATCCATTATTTGCTTGCCTATGCAACTTATTTAGGTTTTTCATCATTTGAGCATTTATTTGATTTTGTTCTCTCATAATTTTCTCATTGTATTCTTTGTAATTTTTCACTTCTATTCTCAAACTTCTCACGGTCTCTATTAATGTTTCTGGCTCCACTTTGCTCATGTGTCCATTTGATTTTGTCTTTGAATTACCAACATTAGTATTTTGACCTTTTGTTTCTCTCTAATGATTGAAGGCTCCCTCTCCTTCATCCATGTCCCAAATATGAATTTTTATCTTGAACTAATATGTTTATATCCCCTAATTTGGAAAAATGTGCAAGCATCCATTTTTCTTAAAATTATGCATATTACAGAATTTTTGTCAAATAATGCCACAAGTCCTTTATTTGTTCAATTCATGAAGAATTATATCATGATTTTCCAAATCATAATAATTCTAATTTATTCTTCCTTGAATTATATTTACAACAACTATACTCATGCCTCATTCCGATCTCTGAGCTAAAATTTATGGCTTCCTAGAATTCACCTCATTCGTGCGTTTTCTACATTGGTGTAATTTTATTGAAAGGACAACTTTTGTCAACTGCAAAAGAAAATATGTTAGGAATTAGAGAAACTTTTGTAAGATACATAGATAAAAATAACGATAGGGAATTCATAACAACTCTCATATTTTCAATCTAATGCTCCATTGAAAAACTACAATAATATGGAAATGACAACTTTGTCATTTTTCGCCCCTTTTTCCAGACATGGAATTTTACCAAAACTGATTATCTCCCAATTTGTGCACTTCTGGAAAAAATTCAATCAACCAATTTTTTGTCTTAATGAGTGTATAAAATGTCTAGAAAATAAAATTTTCCATTTTTGTGATCTGGGGTCTCTTTTCCTCCTCTGAAAATCTAAAAATCCCCAAAAAGTGGCCCAAAACAGTGGATTTTGTCCTATTTAAACATCCCCATTCCAATCCCCGTAGAATTTATTCAATATACTTTCTAGACTCTCTCCAAGAATTTCATCTTAATATGGATCTTTGTCAACGATATGGACTCAAATCTCTAAAAACCACTATTTTGCAATTTCTTACAAATCCAAGCAAAAATAGGCAATGTCCCTCTCTGGAATTTTCGTAGATATCCTCTTTGTAGAAAAAAACCAGAAGTCTCATGTCAATCTAAATTCATCTGCTCCATTTATGGATCTTCTATCCTACTTCCATTTATAACAACCCTTCAATTTTCATCGTCAATCTCAAATGGAAAGAAATTTGGATCATTGATCCCCTCTCTATCGGTGATCAGTGATCGATGATTTGTTTTGTAAACCAAACGTTCCCACCAATATCCATGATGCCCGATCATCGACCATCATTCATCGGTCTTTTTTCTTCATAAACCAAAAGTTTCCCACGAATCTCATAGATCCTCGATCATTGGTGATTGGCCATCAAAGAATTCGTTTGATGTGTAACTTAGTTAAAATTTCTTTGAACCCCGACCATCCACTGTTGACCACCTCTTGTTCGAAATGGAATGACATGGAATGACATATCATCCTGAGATATCAACGAGGTTGACATGGCATGACACATGGATGTTGACGTAGAATGACACATCACCCTCTTGTTTCGTTCTTCATCACTCAAAATGATCCTGACCATTGATTTTCTTCAACTTCCCAAATGGCCAAAAATGGATACGGACCGTCGATATTCCTCATTTTCCCAACTTCCAAAATGCATCTTGGTCGTTTATCTAGTAACCTTTCCAAACTTTGAAACCTTATAAACTTTTAAATTTATCATGGGAGAATCTAGGTCATTGATATTGAGATCGAAGACAATACCAATCGTCGATTCTTTGAACTCTGTCCAGCGCTATAGTGACCATTAAAACTGGAAATTTCTACCTTGCAGGTAGAATTCATCTCTACAACTCATTCAATCGATGAAATTAAACATCTCAGACAATTCTAGGTTATTTAAAACTCGAATATGCTCACGAATTTGGGGAATTTATCTCTAGTTTTTCCGTTTTTTCCCAAATTTGCTCAGACCAAAGTTTGCAACAACGAATTTCCCAAATTCACACTCATCCTAGCCCATAAAAGTCCATTGTTTGAACTATAATATATGATACCACTTTGTAACATACCCAACCACCAACAAGCTGGGCATGCTACTTCAAATCGCACTTCAAGAACTAATTTTGAATTATGATAACATTTAATTAATAAAGAAGCATGAAAGAAATGCAATAATTTCACATTAAATAATCAAGATTCATGCTATACTTAAAAAGAATACTTAACCATTCCATGCACAACAATAACCAACATGAAGGAACATTAAAAATATATATCTAAGAGATAGTAATTAATACACAGTGGAAATAAACATACAAGCAAAGAAGCACATGGCAGATCACATTTATATTTAATAAAACCAATCACCAACTGGATGTAGACCAAGGACATTCCACCCAAACTTATACATTGTTATTTTAAGTCTTAATAGTAGGTCAACCCCAAGCCAGGGCTATAATTCCACAAGGATGGGTTCCAGAGTGACACTCAGCTTCCCAAACCAGTTAGCACTCAATCTCTCATAGGATTCTCAACACACAACAATTCAAAGTACCATCTCTCTTTTGTCCATCCTTCACCAACCAAAGATAATGAACCCCATTCATTGCCATGCAGTCCCTCAGGATGTCCACTTATTTCTAGGGCTCTAATGCATCTGGTCAAGACTCTCCACACTAGGACTCTCAAGATCCGCAGGTGTGAGTAAGGTTTAGCACATGTCAATGCATCTCAGAAATACGTACACTAATTCATGGTCAGAATGTTTATGTTTGGAAAACATCAGGAAGACATTCTCTTAGATTAATAATTAATAATATAATTATTGACTGTTAAATACTATATATAATAATTAAATGATGATAATAAATAGTTGTTGGTTATCAAAGGGATGCATACTTTCATGGATGATCACCATATGTTCTCTATTTATGGAACACTCATCATTGTAATAATATATCGATCATATCTCATATGAAGAAAAAAAACATGGTATTAGAGTGAG
>SNQJ01S0012507.1:9772-20511 GCA_010110895.2 Picea sitchensis
GTCTAGATGTTTTTGGCCCAAAGATAAGTCTCTTAAAAGAAGATACAAATGCATTATAAACTTGATAAAAATGATAGGTACCCTTTTGTTTCCATAAGGTTTGGTACCACATTGATATCGGGTCGATTTTACAGTCAACTCATTTGCCCACACTGAAACCCTTAAAAACATGACAATAAGTGATAGCAAATATTAAATATGAAGACATATAAAATCTTTTGTTTTTCTTGAAATTTGATAATTAAGAAGAGATTTCTCCATAAATGATCTTCGCTCAGTCGAAAATTGCTTATTCATGAACTGTAAAATGTAAAATATAAAGAGCCAACTAAGGAATACTTGTTGTAGAGTCTTGACCTGTCACTCTGGCGAAAATCCATGCTATCTCTCGATAAGGGTTTTTTAGTAAATTGACCTAAATATTATATAGGTCTTTAGGCATCGTTTCAAGATCTTCAAGATATTATTGCAAAAGTTCCAGACCATTATTTATTTTCTTTAGGAAGCTTTTGGCTTCGTCTACTTTGAAAATAATTGTTGGCTCAAGAATTTTTAACATTCTTTTAAAAACTGATGGTGATAGCAAAACATGAAATTCTCCTTGGAGTTGGATTATCCTTTGATTTTGATTATATTTGTCTACACACCAAGAAACTATTTCTCTAGAATCGAAAACTTTAGCTATGCAACATGCTAAGATGATGCCTGATGTTCGGACTTTGTTTTCATTCCTTTCTAGCAATGGCAGTGATGAACAATACCTGTATGACCTTGACCATTGGAATCTCTGATCCTCCCGCCCAAACAAATTTAGAGTATCCCAACAATTGTTCTATTCTTGTTGTTGTCATGTTTGATGAAGTTGATAGACTCTTGTATAGTCACTTTGAGACATTAATTTCAAAGTAAACTATTTTTCTATAATATAACTCGAAGCTCTTCTTTTGAAGGAAGGATTATTGTGAATTAAATTCGAGTTAATGGAGAATTGCCTCGAAAAGTCTACCATTAATAATGAATTTTCAATATTTTAATTAGTTGTTATCCTCCGTAAAATTAGCATTAAATATACCTTGGGGAAAGTGAAAATAAAATACATGTATTACAGAGGAGGATTGGATGTGCATGTCAAGAGATATTAGAATTGGGAAAAACCCACGGGTCCACCAACCCGCGGTGAAAACTCAAGAAATGGTTAAGTAAGGGTCTGCATTGGTTGGACGTAAGGAGAAGAGAATTTCGAAGATTTACGACCCTCGCGGTGAAATCGAAAATTGGTTAAGTATTGAGTTATCAAGAAAGAAAATAACACTTCTAGAAAATGACTAAGTGTCATAAGTCGATCGTTCGGACTTATAGTCACGACAATCAAGTGAATCAGGGAGGTGGTTCATACCCATGGTAAAAAACTCGAAAAGGTTCTAAATATAGTGCAATATGATGATCACGAAACATGGTGTGCATTTTGGTGAGAGAGGAGTTTTGGAATTTAACAAGACAATGCAACAAACCCGCGAGAAACACAAAATGAACAAAGTGTTGGTGCAAAATGGATACATCAGAATATTGAAGTGTGTTCTAATGATGACGAAAAATTAGACTTGCAAGACAATAAGCGCGAACCCGCGAAATACTTCAAGAATACTCTAAGTATTGGTGTATTTGGATTATGGAGAAACAGAAAGGTGCACTTTGAGGACGACAAAAGTTACAACAAGACTCATGAACCTGCCATAAAATTGAAAATTTTTCTAAGTGTAGGAACATGGTATACAAGAGAGAGAGAGAGACTTATGACTTAGCATATTTTAGGATCAACAAGCACCTAACACTTATCAAAAGGCAATGTGTCACTTAACACATTATGAAAATTACTATGCTTGAGCTAACTTAATGGCCACTAACAACTCCATTATTTCACATGGATGAAACATACCACACTCTTTAGGTAGAAACAAACTTTGATAGAGAAAATATCATCACTTCATCTTCATCGAGGATAACACAAATCTCTAACACAACTTTTGCCAACTAAAATGATCTTGATCAATAGAATTTGAACGAGATGGTCCCTTCCTTAAAACACACTATTTCCTACATCAAATACACAATTTTATCATGGTTCTCCCACTTTCACTTTGGTATAATTTATTTCCACTTGTCAAATGAGTTTAGTTTGAGTGTTTGTGAGTTTAGTTTGAGTGTTTGTGAGTTTAGTTTGAGTGTTTGTGAGATGAAAGATTATCCTCCCCACCCGAGTTTTATTTCCATTAGTGATATGTTCAACTTATAATAAGTATATTATTAATTTAATCTTGTGTCCTAAAAGAAAGCTCCATTTTCATGATCCTGAATCGATTTCATTCATATGTTCTTTTCATAATAAGAAAAGAATTTAACCCACATGCTTTTTTAAATACTTTTTGTGTTTGCTTGGGTCCATATCCCAAGCCATTGGAATAAATTGAATGTGTAAAACACTTTACCCATAAATACACCCCACCTTTTTTAAATACTTTTCGTGTTGGCTTGGGTACATATCCCATCTCATTGGAATAAATTGAATATGTAAAACACTTTACCCATAAATACACCCCACCTTAAGAAAGGGGTCCCATTTTACCTAATACCTCAAAATGAATGATATTGCATAAAAATCTTAATTGTGACTCTTGTCCTTAGCTTTGTTGTTTTTGGTCCCATGCAAAATCTATGTTATTGTTTGAAAGATGTCGATTAGACCATAGATTGGAGATATATCATCCCATAGATTATGAATCCTTGGGATAATAATATTTGAGAGTGAAATGAGGGAAGAAAAAGAGGTGAGTGGACTATATGATAGGTTGAAATATTATATTAATTTTTTTAGTTTAAAGATAAACAAAACAATATATATTATTTTGTTATCTTATTTTATTAAAATATAATAGTATATATTATTTTATTAAAACGTAAGGCTATAAGTTGATTTTAATGTAAGGGATAGCGATTGTAAATTGGTTTTGATAGATTTGAATGTCTAATATTATATTAGATTGTAAATGGTTATACAATGATTTAATCTATAAAATATAAAACTATAAGTTAATTTGAAATCATTAAAATATAAAACTATAAGTTAATTTGAAATCAATAAAACATAAAACTAAAAGAGTTAATTTGAATTTAGGGAATAGCAATTGTAAATAGATTTTGATAAATATGAATTTGAGATATTAGAATGTAAATTGTTATGTAATGATTGAACCAATTTGATAGCAAAATTAATTTTTTTTTAATAGGAACGATTAGTGATTTTATTATAAAAGAGGTTGTGTAGAGACAAAATCAATTAGAGAGTACAAAAATTCAAAATGCTATGAGGTCTTCAACAGAGATAGAGTCTTATATATTCTTAGGGAGCATTTTCCTTCTCAAAATTTACAAAAAAATCATAGCTAACCTTCCATGTATAAACTTTAACATAAGAGGAGAGTAATAACACAAACTTGCATTGCATAAGAAAAACTTGGCCTAATTGAGCTTTAGCTCAGTGTCAACCACAATTGGAGCATCCTATGGAGTTGCATGTTCAAGCTAAGGAAACAAGGGCTAGAATACTTCATGTGAGGCTTGCAATCCTTCTGACAGAATTGGGTTTTTTTGTGCAGGGGCGTCTGGATGATTATTTTCCTATGGAGTAAACGAAGCTACTTTGAGTGTTTGTTGACTGTGTGAAGAATGATGGCCATTTCGTTGTCCCGAATTTCCTCTCGCTCCTATAGTTGTTGTTCCAGATAGGCATTAGAGGCTCGAAGGGCTACCATTTCTTGTTGTTGTGTCTTCATTTTGTTCTGCATATCCTCCATCCTACACTTAGTACAATCACAGGGGGCTTGGATTTTGCACCACATGTCTAAGTGCAGGCGAGGACGAACAACTCTGGGCCGAAAGGAGGAGAGATAACAGATTGTGTTGAGATAAAGATAGGAACATACACCAAATAAATCCCAAAGACGACCCTCTTCCTTACCTTTTCCATGAATATATACTCGGGTCTGAATTACCACACACACAGGAGGCTGGAATGTAATGATCATCGTTGGTGGTGGAGTGTGGTGCTTTGTATCCATGACAAAGGGTCGTGCTATAGGCCTCGTGTGGATTAAGACATAGAGAGAGTCGAGGGGGATGGAGCCGAGAGTTATGGTGATGGACAAGAGATTAATTCCATGTGTTGTCATCATGCCAATGGAGCCTCCTTTAATGCCAATCGCACGAGAGATTGAAGGCATGTGTTGGGGGGGAGTGGAGCCTCGTGGAGAGGATACGAGACATGCGCCAAATATTAATTTTGATATGAGAACATCATTAATCTTAAGCCGGATGGAGAGTGGGGTCACATCCCCTCCATTACCAATTTTTTTAATAACTATGGCACTAATTCATCCTTTGTTGATAGGACTTTGGAGTTTTTGAAATTTTTGATTCATATGACTAAGGAAGGTGGATCAAAGTTGAAGCCTCGTTGATACTAACTATCCCCTACTCCAATTTCCTTGCGGATTTGGCTAGGTTGTTTGATGTCCCATTTTTCCTGCGATAGATATGATAGTACTCCACAAACTTGAATTTTTGTTCCTCATTTTGGATTCTTTGCCAAATCTTTGGAGATTGGGTTGCATATTTTTACTAATTTGTTGTAACCCTTTTATAATCAACTGAGAATCACCTATTACAGTGACTTTTAATGCTCGGTCGACAATTATTAGTGTCATACCCATATACACTGCCAGAATATCAGCATGATTATTTTTTGTAGACCCCAACCCCCAAAAATATTCTATAATATTATTTCCTTCGAGGTTATAAATGACACCCCCCCCCTGGCACCTACCACCCTGGTTGCCTTTGAATGCCCCGTCAAAGAATAAAATGATCGAAGCTTGTTGTTGTTGTTATGGGCCAAATTCTTGATCAGAGAGTCAAAGTTATCAGTTGTTGTTGTTATGGGCCAAATTCTTGATCAGAGAGTCAAAGTTATCAGTGATATCTTATGGATGGGGTGATAATTGAATAATAATGTTGGAAGTAGTGCTTACTGATAATACTGGTGACCTAGTCTTGTTCAGTGCAATCAAGATTTGAAAGAGACTCGGTTTTCTTGGTCTTGGCACATATAGTTTCAGAGGGGAGGTTGCAAGCCAACGAATGAATTCTTGATGGCGGGAGAAAATTACTCTAAAAAATGGCCTTATTTATGGCCAACCATATCTCCCAATAGATAAATTTATGAATTGCCTTCCATATACTTTCTAGAAGAGTTTTTTTAATGAAGCTGCCAACATATCTTCATTTCCAGAAAAGGAACATATCATTCCAACTAGAGGGAGGAGTGTGACAGGAGTGAATGGGATGATAGAGCTTATCCCAAAATTGTTTTGAGAATTTACAATCAAAGAAGAAGTGGTGAGAAGTTTTGATTGCACATTTACACAATACACACCATGAAGGCCCATTTATTCCCCTTTTTTGAAAATTTTCGACAATGGGGAGCTTACCTTGCACCATGATCCAACAAAAGGCATTTATTTTCGGGAGAGAGGGCCATTTCCATATACTAGGCCAAATCTTAGAGCATGAGGGGACCCAAAGACTCAACAATCAGTTGTTGAAACCCACGCTTGACCGAGTAATCAACATCACCCCAACAACAAGCATCTGGTGATTGAGAATCTATAGGTGCACATCCAGCAAGAATATAGAATAAATTAAAAGCTAGCTGGGAGAGGCTCTATAGGAGAGAGACTCTTCAACACAATCCATTTTCCATTAGCATCCCAGAGTGAGAAATCGGCTAGTTTTGTTAGTCCTACACTTATACTATAGTTCTGAAGAGGGACCAGATCATTATTTTTCTCCAGTGGCTCCTTGTCCATTATACTATCAATCCAGATGTTGATGGAGGATCCATTCCCCAAAGCCCATGAGAGCTTGGATTGGATGAGAGGCACAACTGATTTAAGAAGTTTCCATAGGGGAGATCCTTTTGAATTTGGTAGAGGGGCATCAAGGCGTCACAATCTGGGAGAGCATAAATATTTAGAGATAAGGACAAACTTCCACCAATCTGCATGTCTTGAAACCAACCTCCAAGCGACTTTGGCATCCAAGGCTAGATTCATAAGAGTTGGATCTCTGACTGTTAGACCACCTTTATCTATCGGCTAACAAACCATGTGCCAATTGACCAAATGGAACTTCTTTGTATTTGATTTTCCTCCTTCCCAAAGGAAGCTTCTGATATTTCTGGAGATCTTATCGAGCACACCTTTTGGCACCATAGGAGTTGCACATTGAAAAACATTTAGCAAAGAGAGGATTGATTTAAAAGAATGATTTTACTTGTTGGTGTTGGAGATACGTCATACACACCTAGGATTTATTTTTCCTAAGGTTTTCCCTATGTTTATTAGTCATTATTTAGTCTCTTATAGTTTAGGGAGAATATCCCTTTTCCTAAATTATAAGAGAATATTCTCTTCAGTTCACACTTCAGTTGATCAGTTGAGTGGAGTCTAGATGCCACGTTGGTTTCATAACCATGAAAAATTGGGATCATCACCAACTAATGCACATTGTCCTTGGTATCATCACCAGACTATCACATTACTCATGATTCCCTAATCTCATCCTCACTTCACTATGTTTCAGTCAGTTAATTGAAGACTGAGAGACTAGTTAACTCAGACCAAGTGGCAGTTCACTCATATAACTTTTGGTGTGTGTCCAGATCACTCTAGAACACCACTATGGCGCATTGGCTTCTCCTCCAATGCAGATTAGTTGATTTATACAGAGTATATCATGTGTAAATTATCATTCATTCATTTGGTTAATGCAAATTCTTTGTTCTCACTCTCTCGTTTCTCTCTTCTCTCATTTTTCTGCAAACTATGTATGGCATTTGCTAGCTATATCTTATCTATGCAGGTCCATTCACATTTACATGGTATCAAAGCCGACGGATTGCTAGGAAAAAGAGACACCAGATTATTTTTGCAGGTACCGAAGATTGAAGACAACGGAAAAATGGAATTTCTAAAAGAATTCATTCTTACACCATACAATTTCTTTGCATGGAAGCAGAAGATGATAGTGCATCTTCGAAGCAGAGGATTATATAGGTTAACCATTGACAAAGAGACAGAACCCACATCAGTCATAGAAAAATCCAAGTATCTGAATTGAATGGATGAAGCATTTGGAACTATTTGCAGTCTCATTTCTCCTGAACTCCTCATTCACATATCCTCCTGTAAAATCCCCAATAAAGCCTGGACCACCATGGAAGGGATTTTTGGAAAATGGTACGAGATGAGGGGACACATGCTTGAGGTGGAATTGCTCACTTTGGATCCAAAAACCTTCGACAATCTCCAAGATTTCTTTACCAAATATAAGGATTTGTTTCCGCAACTCAAGGCTTGCAGGGTTGATAAATCTAAGGAGGAGAAACAAATGGTTCTTACCATTCTCTCCAAACTTGGTCTGGAATACTCAGTGTTTGTATTCACATTTCATTCAGTTAGGCTCGCCTCTAGAGTTACCTGGAAAATTCCTTCTCTTGAGGTCTTTATTGAGTCTCTGACGCAAGAGCAGAACAAGCTCATCCACATGGACAAAATCGAAGGCCCAAAGGCACATGCACTTGTTGTGCAAGATGATAGAAATCATCCAAATGATAAATCTAAAGACAAAGACAAAAGGAAAGCACATGCAAATCCAAAAACGAAGGGTGCTCAAAACCCTTCAACGATGCCTCTGGATCCAAAGGTGGAAAGGGAAGAAAAGGGGAGAAATGCAGGAACAGATAGATCAAATGGCCCAAATACTTCAACAAAACAATCTCGGAGATCGCATCCCCGAGGGTACCAAGAAGAAGAAGCTAGAAGATCACAATCCCAAAAAAGGAAATTATAGCCATGCTTTGATTGCCATCAACTCCTCTCTCAATGCTTGGATTGTAGATTCAGGTGCATCACATCACATGACTTCCATAAAAGAAGTGTACTCTTCATTGGACGCATGCAAAGATCCTCTTATTCTGATGGGGGACAACTCTCAGGTCGAGGTCATTGGCAAAGGAAGAATTGAACTCACAAACGGGAGCTCTAAGAATGTGCTACACGTTCCCAAAATCTCCATCAGTCTTCTCTCTGTGTATCACATGACAAACTCCGGCAATAGAAAGAGAGTCATATTCACCTGATGTTGTGGATATCTATGACATGCAAACCAATTCCAAAGTTGCTACCGGTGAGGTAAATCATCAATCCAGACTGTACACATTTTTTGAATTTATTGAACTAGATTATGCATTACTGCTTACCCATGTTGATGAAAGAAGTAGGATATGGCACGAAAGTTTTGAGCATTTAAATTTCAGATATATGGAACAGCTTAGCAAGCAGGGAATGGTTGATGGTCTAGTTTGAGGGATGTGTTCTTGGAAAACACCCTCAAAAGAAATTCGACAAAGGAAAGACTCGGAAGGCCTCCTTTCCTTTAGATATGATCCATAGTGATCTAATGGGCCCTTTTCCACATCCATCGATCAATAAATCAAGGTACGTGCTCATTTTTGTTGATGATTTCTCACGCTTCACATGGACTTTCTCTCTTAGGAAAAAATCAGAGGTCTTTCAACACCTCAAAGATTTGAAAGCCCTTGTTGAAACATAGTCACGAAAGATGATCAAAGCCCTCTGAACAGATAATGGGGGAGAGTATTTCAACCATGAGATACAAAATATTTGTCTTGAGGTCGGGATTCAGTTGCAGCACACGGTTCCTTATACTCCGCAGCAAAACGAAGTTGTTGAGCGGAAAAATAGATCTCGGAAAGAGATGGCACCTTGCATGCTACATGAAAAGTCACTTCCACAGAGATTATGTGATGAAACACTTAATTGTGCAACCTACATCCAAAAAAGATCTTTGTTATAGCCCTAAATTGCTATACACATGCATACATGGCCTTAGCCCTCTTACTTGCATTTTTTGCCAAAGAACTGTTGAGAAACTCGTCTTAAAAAACCAATTTTTAGAATATGTGCATGCCCTACACCATTATTTCTCACATAAATACACTAGTTGCACCACTACGACTAGTGTACATACGCATGTTGCACCATTACAACCCACGTATGCTTGCAAAAGTTGCAAAAAACAAAAAGTTGCAAGGAATTCGTTGAAATTGACGGGCTATTGGAGGTTTCCCAAATAATCCACCTGCTATAGCCCGTCACCCAACCAAATAACCATCCTTTTGGAATATAAAAGGAGGTTTTGGGGTATCATTTCTAACCTAAGCATAAGAATAGTGAAACTCTGCCCGATTTCACTTCCCCTCCTTGCCCAAGATATTGCTGCTTTTTGTGATAAATTAACTCAGCATTCCCTCATTAGCCCCTTCTTCCTCCATTTAACCCACTCCCTTCCATAGAAGAGATCAGAAGGTTGAGAGGATAAGTTCACACAAGGTGCACTTGGATCATGGTGAAGAGGAGCCCAGACCAGGTTCGCGGAACGGTAGCTGACTTAGATTGTAAAGGTATAATCTTTGTGTTATGAATAAAAGAATTACATTTTCTTGTCCCAAATGATGGTGTCTTGAATACTTTTAATGGTTTATGCTTGACATTCTAACATCTAACCCTAACTTATATATGGAATAGCATACTTGTCATTCTTTGTTTGCCAATATTTGGATGACAGTCAGCCCTGGGAGGAGGCGTGCAGACAGTAGAACTTCCAAGCGTGAGGAGATCATCACCAGATGTGGGATTAAAGGTATAGTTAGCCGATCTCGTTTCTCTTTGCTTTCTTTATATTAGTTTTGGTATGTTTTGGGTAGTATTGAGAATTAATTAGCTTTTAGATGGTTATTCGCTCTGCCTACATTTTGACCACTAGTGTAGTTAAAGGGGAGTTATTTCCCCCTAGCAGAATTGGCGACCATACTGGGGATAGCCTCTAGGGTTTTTTAGGGGATTTTGGGTTGTTTGATTGGTTTGTTTTCCTTTCAAGTTTCTTTGTTTTTTCTGAGTTTGTCAAGGGATTATGGTCACCTTCAGGTGAAATACCAGTTGTCCCTGCCCTGTAAGATTGTCTGATATTTTCTTTTTTTTGTAACATATCCACTACCTAAATAATAAAAAATTATGTTCTTCCTCAAGGAACAGAATCCCCGAAGTCCTACGGGGGTCTAGTGTGGGCTAGTTCTTCCCTGTTCACCTCCCTGTGATCGTGGGTTAGGACCACAGGCCAAACAAACCAGGCAACTTTCACAACTCGCGACCTCGCGAGTCGTGAATCAAAGGCCCTCCAGTCTTCTTCACAAATCGTCGATACCCGAGATCACGAAATGGGTATAGCTTCCTTCTGTCAGTGTCCTCTACGCATGACCACCGGCTAGGCTAAACTCTAGCTCCTCTCGCTATTCGCCGCATAATGAGGTCAATGGTTGAACTCTCGCTACTCGTGACTTCGTAAGTCCAAGTGTTGAGATTTCATGCCCTTTTCCCGTGAATCCCCGAGACACGTGGAGTCTGTTAACTCCCAAAATGAAACCGTCCTTTTGGCCGAGTTTGGGTGGATATCATAGCTTTCAGTAGTAGCTTTAAGTCATTTTCGAGTTTTTTCGGTTCAGAAAATTTTTGGTTTTTGTGGTGGGTCTTAGGAAATAATCGAAA
>SNQJ01S0012507.1:20561-47813 GCA_010110895.2 Picea sitchensis
ATTAAAACGTAAGGCTATAAGTTGATTTTAATGTAAGGGATAGCGATTGTAAATTGGTTGTGATAGATTTGAATGTCAAATATTATATTAGATTGTAAATTGTTATACAATGATTTAATCTATAAAATATAAAACTATAAGTTAATTTGAAATCAATAAAACATTAAATTAAAAGAGTTAATTTGAATTTAGGGAATAGAAATTGTAAATAGATTTTGATAAAAATGAATTTGAGATATTAGAATGTAAATTGTCATGTAATGATTGAACCAATTTGATGGCAAAAGTAATTTTTTTTTAATAGGAACGATTAGTGATTTTATTATAAAAGAGGTTGTGTAGAGGTAAAATCAATTAGAGAGTACAAAAATTCAAAATGCTATGAAGCCTTCAATAGAAATAGAGTCTTATATATTTTCAGGGAGCATTTTTCTTCACAAAATTTACAAAAAAATCATACTTAACCTTTCATGTATAAACTTTAACATAAGAGGAGAGTAATAACACAAACTTGCATTGCATAAGAAAAACTTGGCCTAATTGAGCTTTAGCTCGGTGTCAACTACAATTGGAGCATCCTATGGAGTTGCATGTTCAAGCTAAGGAAACAAGGGCTGGAATACTTCATGTGAGACTTGCAATCCTTCTGACAGAATTGGGTTTTTTTGTGCAGGGGCATTTGGATGATTGTTTTCCTACGGAGTGAACGAAGCTGCTTTGAGTGTTTGTTGACTGTGCGAAGAATGATGGCCATTCCATTGTCCCGAATTTCCTCTCACTCTTATAGTTGTTGTTCCAGATAGGCATTAGAGGCTCGAAGGGCTACCATTTCTTGTTGTTGTGTCTTCATTTTGTTTTGCATATCCTCCATCCTACACTTAGTACAATCACAGGGGGCTTGGATTTTGCACCACATGTCTAAGTGCAGGTGAGGATGAACAACTCTGGGCCGAAAGGAGGAGAGATAACAGATTGTGTCGAGATAAAGATAGGAACATACACCAAATAAATCCCAAAGACGACCCTCTTCCTTACCTTTTCCATGAATATATACCCGGGTCTGACTTACCACACACACAGGAGGATGGAATGTAATGATCATCGTTGGTGGTGGAGTGTGGTGCTTTGTATCCATGACGAAGGGTCGTGCTATAGGCCTCGTGTGGATTAAGACATAGAGAGATTCGAGGGGGATGGAGCCGAGAGTTATGGTGATGGACAAGAGATTAATTCCATGTGTTGTCATCATGCCAATGGAGCCTCCTTTAATGCCAATCGCACGAGAGATTGAAGGCATGTGTTGGGGGGGAGTGGAGCCTCGTGGAGAGGATACGAGACATGCGCCAAATATTAATTTTGATATGAGAACATCATTAATCTTAAGCCGGATGGAGAGTGGGGTCACATCCCCTCCATTACCAATTTTTTTAATAACTATGGCACTAATTCATCCTTTGTTGATAGGACTTTGGAGTTTTTGAAATTTTTGATTCATATGACTAAGGAAGGTGGATCAAAGTTGAAGCCTCGTTGATACTAACTATCCCCTACTCCAGTTTCCTTGTGGATTTGGCTAGGTTGTTTGATGTCCCATTTTTCCTACGATAGATATGATAGTACTCCACAAACTTGAATTTTTGCTCCTCATTTTGGATTCTTTGGCAAATCTTTGGAGATTGGGTTGCATGTTTTTACTAATTTGTTGTAACCCTTTTATAATCAACTGAGAATCACCTATTACAGTGACTTTTAATGCTCGGTCAACAATTATTAGTGTCATACCCATATACACTGCCAGAATATCAACTTGATTATTTTTTGTAGACCCCAACCCCCAAAAATATTCTATAATATTATTTCCTTCGAGGTTATAAATGACACCCCCCCCCCCCTCGCACCTACCACCCCTGGATTTCCTTCTGATGCCCCGTCAAAGAATAAAATGATCGAAGCTTGTTGTTGTTGTTATGGGCCAAATTCTTGATCAGAGAGTCAAAGTTGTCAGTGATATCTTATGGATGGGGTGATAATTGAATAATAATGTTGGAAGTAGTGCTTACTGATAATACTGGTGACCTAGTCTTGCTCAGTGCAATCAAGATTTGAAAAAGACTCGATTTTCTTGGTCTTGGCACATTAGTTTCAAAGGGGAGGTTGCAAGCCAACGAATGAATTATGGATGGCGGGAGAAAATTACTCTAAAAAATGGCCTTATTTATGGCCAACCATATCTCCCAATAGATAAATTTATGAATTGCCTTCCATATACTTGCTAGAAGAGTTTTTTTAATGAAGCTGCCAACATATCTTCATTTCCAGAAAAGGAACATATCATTCCAACTAGAGGGAGGAGTGTGACGGGAATGAATGGGATGATAGAGCTTATCCCAAAATTGTTTTGAGAATTTACAATCAAAGAAGAAGTGGTGAGAAGTTTTGGTTCCGCATTTACACAATACACAACATGAAGGCCCATTTATTCCCCTTTTTTGAAAATTTTCAGCAATGGGGAGCTTACCTTGCACCATGATCCAACAAAAGGCATTTATTTTAGGGAGAGAGGGCCATTTCCATATAATAGGCCAAAGCTTAGAGCATGAGGGGACCCAAAGACTCAACAATAAGTTGTTGAAACCCACGCTTGACTAAGTAATCAACATCACCCCAGCAAGAAGCATCTGGTGATTGAGAATCTATACGTGCACATCCAACAAGAATATAGAATAAATTAAAAGCTAGCTGGGAGAGGCTCTATAGGAGAGAGACTCTTCAACCCAATCCATTTTCCATTAGCATCCCAGAGTGAGAAATCGGCTAGTTTTGTTAGTCCTACACTTATACTATAGTTCTTAAGAGGGACCAGATCATTATTTTTCTCCAGTGGCTCCTTGTCCATTATACTATCAATCCAGATGTTGATGGAGGATCCATTCCCCAGAGCCCAGGAGAGCTTGGATTGGATGAGAGGCACAACTGATTTAAGAATTTTCCATAGGGGAGATCCTTTTGAATTTGGTAGAGGGGCATCAAGGAATCACAATCTGGGAGAGCATAAATATTTAGAGATAAGGACAAACTTCCACCAATTTGCATGTCTTGAAACCAACCTCCAAGCGACTTTGGCATCCAAGGCTAGATTCATAAGAGTTGGATCTCTGACTGTTAGACCACCTTTATCTATCGGCTAACAGACCA
This sequence comes from Picea sitchensis, assembly GCA_010110895.2. Lineage (NCBI taxonomy): Eukaryota > Viridiplantae > Streptophyta > Pinopsida > Pinales > Pinaceae > Picea > Picea sitchensis. The sequence goes on from SNQJ01S0012507.1 coordinate 23,757, forward strand.
TGTGCCAATTGACCAAATGGAACTTCTTTGTATTTTATTTTCCTCCTTCCCAAAGGAAGCTTCTGATATTTCTGGAGATCTTATTGAGCACACCTTTTGGCACCATAGGAGCTGCACATTCAAAAACATTTAGCAAAGAGAGGACTGATTTAAAAAAATGATTTTACTTGTTGGTGTTGGAGATACTTCACACACACCTNTTTTCCTAAGGTTTTCCTTATGTTTATTAGTCATTATTTAGTCTCTTATAGTTTAGGGAGAATATTCCTTTTCCTAAATTATAAGAGAATATTCTCTTTAGTTCACACTTCAGTTGATCAGTTGAGTGGAGTCTAGATGCCACGTTGGTTTCATAACCATGCAACATTGGGATCATCACCAACTAATGCACATTGTCTTTGGTATCATCACCAGACTAGCACATTACTCATGATTCCCTAATCTCATCCTCACTTCACTATGTTTCAGTCAGTTAATTGAAGACTGAGAGACTAGTTAACTCAGACCAAGTGGAAGTTCACTCATATAACTTTTGGTGTGTGTCCAGATCACTCTAGAACACCACTATGGCGCATTGGCTTCTCCTCCAATGCATATTAGTTGATTTATATAGAGTATATCATGTGTAAATTATCATTCATTCATTTAGTTAATGCCACTCTCTCGTTTCTCTCTTCTCTCATTTTTCTGCAAACTATGTATGGCATTTGCTAGCTATATCTTATCTATGCAGGTTCATTCACATTTACATGGTATCAAAGCCGACGGATTGCTAGGAAAAAGAGACACCGGATTATTTTTGCAGGGACCGAAGATTGAAGACAACGGAAAAATGGAATTTCCAAAAGAATTCATTCTTACACCATACAATTTCTTTGCATGGAAGCAGAAGATGATAGTGCATCTTTGAAGCAGAGGATTATATAGGTTAACCATTGACAAAGAGACTGAACCCACATCGGTCATAGAGAAATCCAAGTATCTGAATTGAATGGATGAAGCATTTGGAACTATTTGCAGTCTCATTTCTCCTTAACTCCTCTTTCACATATCCTCCTGTAAAATCCCCAATAAAGCCTGGACCACCATGGAAGGGATTTTTGGAAAACGGTACGAAATGAGGGGACACATGCTTGAGGTGGAATTGCTCACTTTGGATCCAAAAACCTTCGACAATCTCCAAGATTTCTTTACCAAATATAAGGATTTGTTGCCGCAACTCAAGGCTTGCGGGGTTGATAAATCTAAGGAGCAGAAACAAATGGTTCTTACCATTCTCTCCAAACTTGTTCTAGAATACTCAGTGTTTGTGTTCACATTTCATTCAGTTAGGCTCGCCTCTAGAGTTACCTAGAAAATTCCTTCTCTTGAGGTCTTTATTGAGTCTCTGACGCAAGAGCAAAACAAGCTCATCCACATGGACAAAATCAAATGCCCAAAGGCACATGCACTTGTTGTGCAAGATGGTAGAAATCATCCAAATGATAAATCTAAAGACAAAGACAAAAGGAAAGCACATGCAAATCCAAAAACGAAGGGTACTCAAAACCCTTCAACGATGCCTCCGGATCCAAAGGTGGAAAGGGAAGAAAAGGGGAGAAATGCACATACTTCCATAAAGGATTCCATCCAGAATCATCATGTATGCAGAAACAGATAGATTAAATGGCCCAAATACTTCAACAAAACAATCTTGGAGATCGCATCCCCGAGGGTACCAAGAAGAAGAAGCTAGAAGATCACAATCCCAAGAAAGGAAATTATAGCCATGCTTTGATTGCCATCAACTCCTCTCTCAATGCTTGGATTGTAGATTCAGGTGCATCACATCACATGAAATCCATAAAAGAAGTGTACTCTTCATTGGACGCATGCAAAGATCCTCTTATTTTGATGGGGGACAAATCTCAGGTCGAGGTCATTGGCAAAGGAAGAATTGAACTCACAAACGAGAGCTTCGAGAATGTGCTACACGTTCCCAAAATCTCCATCAGTCTTCTCTCTGTGTATCAGATGACAAACTCCGGCAACGGAAAGAGAGTCATATTCACCTGATGTTGTGGATATCTATGACATGCAAACCAATTCCAAAGTTTCTACCGGTGAGGTAAATCATCAATCCAGACTGTACACATTTTTTGAATTTATTGAACCAGATTATGCATTATTGCTTACCCATGTTGATGAAAGAAGTAGGATATGGCACGAAAGTTTTGGCCATTTAAATTTCAGATATATGGAACAGCTTATCAAACAAGGAATGGTTGATGGTCTACCTGACATCCACTTCTCCAAAGGAATTTGTGAGGGATGTGTTCTTGGCAAACACCCTCAAAATAAATTCGACAAAGGAAAGACTCAGAAGGCCTCCTTTCCTTTAGATATGATCCATAGTGATCTAATGGGCCCTTTTCCACATCCATCGATCAATAAATCGGGGTACGTGCTCATTTTTGTTGATGATTTCTCACGCTTCACATGGACTTTCTTTCTTAGGAAAAAATCAGAGGTCTTTCAACACCTCAAAGATTTCAAAGCCCTTGTTGAAACATAGTCACAAAAGATGATCAAAGCCCTCTGAACAGATAATGGGGGGGAGTATTTCAACCATGAGATACAAAATATTTGTCTTGAGGCCAGGATTCAGTTGCAGCACATGGTTCCTTATACTCCGCAGCAAAACGAAGTTGTTGAGCGGAAAAATAGATCTCGGAAAGAGATGGCATCTTACATGCTACATGCAAAGTCACTTCCATAGAGATTATGTGATGAAGCACTTAATTGTGCAACCTACATCCAAAAAAGATTTTTGTTATAGCCCTAAATTGCTATACACATGCATACATGGCCTTAGCCCTCTTACTTGCATTTTTTGCCAAAGCACTGCTGAGAAACTCTTCTTAAAAAACCTATTTTTAGAATATGTGCACGCCCTACACCATTATTTCTCACATAAATACGCTAGTTGCACCACTACGGCTAGTGTACATATGTATGTTGCACCATTACAACCCGCGTATGCTTGCAAAAGTTGCAAAAAACAAAAAGTTGCAAGGAATTCGTTGAAATTGACGGGCTATTGGAGGTTTCCCAAATAATCCACCTGCTATAGCCCATCACCCAACCAAATAACCATCCTTTTGGAATATAAAAGGAGGTTTTGGGGTATCATTTCTAACCTAAGCATAAGAATAGTGAAACTTTGCCTGATTTCACTTCCCCTCCTTGCCCAAGATATTGTTGCTTTTTGTGATAAATTAACTCAGCATTCCCTCATTAGCCCCTTCTTCCTCCATTTAACCCATTCCCTTCCATAGAAGAGATCAGAAGGTTGAGAGGAGAAGTTCACACAAGGTGCACTTGGAGCATGGTGAAGAGGAGCTCGAACCAGGTTCGCGGAACGGTAGCTGACTTAGATTGTAAAGGTATAATCTTTGTGTTATGAAAAAAAGAATTACATTTTCTTGTCCCAAATGATGGTGTCTTGAATACTTTTATTGGTTTATGCTTGACATTCTAAAATCTAACCCTAACTTATATATGGAATAGCATACTTGTCGTTCTTTGTTTGCCAATATTTGGATGACAGTCAGTCCTGGGAGGAGGCATGCAGTCAGTAGAACTTCCAAGCGTGAGGAGATCATCACTATATGTGGGATTAGAGGTATAGTTACCCGATCTCCTTTCTCTTTGCTTTCTTTATATTAGTTTTGGTATGTTTTGGGTAGTATTGAGAATTAATTATCTTTTAGATGGTTATTCGCTCTGCCTACATTTTGACCACTAGTGTAGTTAAAGGGGAGTTATTTCCCGCTAGCAGAACTGGCGACCATACTGGGGATAGCCTCTAGGGTTTTTTAGGGGATTTTGGGTTGTTTGATTGGTTTGTTTTCCTTTCAAGTTTCTTTGATTTTTCTTTGTCTGTCAAGGGATTATGGTCACCTTTAGGTGAAATACCAGTTGTCCCTGCCCTGTAAGATTGTCTGATCTTTTCTTTTTTTGGAAAGATAAAGAGGTGTACGCGCCCTGTCTTGAGTCATCCCGTGTACATATTGTTTATTATTGCATCTATGTGAGACATTCTCCATCTTACAAACCTGTGAGATGTGGATCATTACAGCTATGTGAGACATTCTCTAGCTTACAAACTTGAGAGAAAGCCCATGAGAAGGGTGTGTGGTTCCTATCTGAGACAAAGTTGGAACGTAGATATGACCTCCTCCATAAAGAGAGTTGAGAAGAACTCCAGATGATTCTCCTATGTAACACAGTGAGAAAAGTGATCTACAGAGTTGGATGTGTCTATGGTTGAGCACAAGGTGAACTTGTAAAATCCCAAAGTGTTGGGTGCATCATCATGAGAATAGAAATTAATATGATTTATTAGCCTCCTCTGAGAAGAAGAGTTGACGAGAAACTCCATATGAATCTCCTATGTAATGCAGTGGGAAAGAAGATCTGTTGAGTGGATGTGCATGTGGATGAGCACAGGTGAATGTGATCCTAGTGGTCGAGCACTAGTGAAGAAGTGGTTCTTCTTTGTAATGCAGTGAGCCATAGATATGGACATCCCTATGGATGCGCCCCTAGTGGATGAGAACTAGTGGGTGTATCAGATCCCTTGCTATATTTTTCAAGAGTCAGACCTACCTATAACCCTAATTGTAATGTAAAGGGTATAGGTCGGCCCCACCCTAATGTGACTGGTAATTAATGTAAAATATAATTAATCTGGTTAATATTAATTATATTATAAGCTAGTGAGGTCGGCCCTATTGAGACAATAGACAATTATTTTGACAGGTTCAGGTTAGTATAAGTAAAGGTAAATTCCTCATTGAGGAATCATATATCTTTCACATGAGTTTGGAAATTTCAGCAAGTACATCTTCTTGGGAAAAGTGTGCACCTCTCTTGGGCGCTAGTCTTCTAGGGTTTGAGCACCCTCTTGTGTGCTAGTTCTTATTGGTGGTGAAGGTATTTCTCTTGAAGAATATAGCAAAGGATTTGGTTGGGTTTTATTCCCTTATTGAGAAGGGTTTCCCGGGATACTTCTTGTGTTGTTTGCATGGTGTTTCTTCTTGTGATCTTGGTTGCTGCAACATTATTGTTTATGGTTAAGAAAAATGGTAAAAATGGAATGAACTACATGCTTAACCTAGCTCATTAAAAAAATCAACATGGTATCAAAGCATAGGTCTTGAAGAGCCCATTGCACAAACATTTTCCAGCCATCATCTCTCTCTTCTGCAGAAACCGTACGACCCTCCTAGGGTTCCCAGAAAATTTGTATGGCCTACTCTAATGAGGGTTTCTAGCACCTGAAACTTGGATGTTGAGGCCAAAAAGGACAAATATGTGTACGGTCTCCTTCAGCGCACCTCTAGAAACTCTCAAATCGCAATTCTGAGCATTTTGACTTTTTGGCCGTAGGGTTTCTAGGGTTTCGCCAATTTTTGCAGAAAATTTCAGAACTGTGTTTCTACAACTCTTTGAAGAAGATCTTCATCTTACCGGGGCTATCAAAATTCTCAAGGCTTTTTGTTGGTAGTCATAAGTCCAACAAAACCTAAAAGTGCTAGCCTAGCCTAGTCGTTAGGTTTTCTAGCCTAGTTGACAAGGGTTTGTGAAGAATCCAAAATGAGCAAAATCATGATGGGAACCAAGCTTGATGACTCAAGAAAAATCAGTACCGGGAAGACAAAACCTCAAAGAAATGAAGACACCAACATCTTAGCACTCTCGAGTATGGTCCCTACAAACGATAATACTTGGTTAATTTATAGTGGTGCTTCAAGGCACATGATCGGTCTTAAAAATCACCTAACACATTTCGTTGAGAAAGAGAAACATCAACATGTTGTTCTTGGAGATTATGCTAGATATAATGTAAGAGGAGTTGGAACTTCTACCTTCCAACTAGACTCAGATATGTAGATCAAATTAGAAGAAGTACTATATGTACCCGAAATGAAGAGAAATCTTATCTATATTTCTGCCTTGGAAGACAAAGGCTACAATATTACTTTCTCAGAAGGAAGAGTCCTTGCATGGCACAAAGACACTCATATAAGCTCTGCCAAGGTAATTGATGTCCGAGAAAATAGCTTGTACAGATTAACCATCAAACCAGTTCAATCCTTGCTACATGACACTATGAGCTTAAGTGAGCTATGACATAGAAGACTTGCTCACATTATAGAGCTCTTCCAGCTCTAGGGAAGATGGTAACAGGTCTACCAGAAATACAGATCCAGCATAAACGTGTTTGAAAAGGTTGTGCTCTTGGCAAAAATGTGAAAGGATCATTCTCAAGTAGTGACAATAGATCCAAGGAAATCTTGGACTTAATACACTCAGATGTATGTGGCCCAATGACTGTTGCATCTCTGAATGGGTACCTCTACTATGTACTCTTCATAGCTGATCACTCGCGGAAAACTTGGATTTAATTTCTAAAGAACAAGGATGGAGTCCTTGCAAAATTTCAAGAATTCAAAGCTCAGGTTGAGAATCAAACCAGAATAAAAATCAAAATATTAAGATCAGATAATGGAGGAGAATACACCTCAAAAGACTTCAGCAGTTTTTGTATTGAAGCGAGGATCAAGAGGAAGTTCACAGTTCCTAACAACCCTCAACAAAATGAGGTTGTTGAAAGGAATAACAGAACTATTGTTGAGGCAAATAAAGCAATGATGCATGATCAGAGTCTACCTATGACTCTATGGGCAGAAGCATGTATGACAGCAGTGTATGTTCAAAACCAAAGTCCTCATCAGATCCTGAAGAACATTACTCCAGAAGAAGCCTTCACCAAAGTGAAGCATGAGATCGGACACTTCAGAATATTTGGATGTCTAGTATATCTTCATGTACCCAAAGAAAAGAGATCCAAACTAGAACCTTCAAGAAGAAAGGGCACATTTGTAGGATACAGTGAATCCTCAAAAGCATATCGAATCTACATTCTAGGTCAGAGACAAATTGAAGTAAGAAAATATGTTACTTTTGAAGAATAAGTAGCCTTCCATAAATCTAGAGAAGCTCAGATGGAAATTGATAGTGAAACAATACCTTCTCCCCCTTCAGAAGTTCAGAGGGAGACAGATATTATTCCAGGTGATCCAATATCTCTAGTTGATCTAGTTGCTCCAGCAGATTCAGTTGCTCCAAACAACATACCCAGAGACATTATAGTTGGACATTAAAGGCCTTCTTGGGCCCGACAAACTCTACAAGAAGAAGAAGGGCATAAATCCCCACAAGGAACAACCAGAGAAAGAAAGAGAACAAAGAGATGATCAAGCTACCTTTCAGCCATGACCCACATTATTGACTCAGATCCATCTTGTCATGGAGAAGCTTCAGGTGAACAAGTATGGCAATATTCCATGACTGAAGAATACCAATCTATATTAAAAAATGATGTATGGGATGTTGTTCCAAGACCAGAGGGAAAGTCTATAGTGACCTCTAAATGGATTTACAAAATCAAGCATGTTGTTGATGGAAGCATCGAAAAATACAAAGCAATATTTGTGGCCAGAGGGTTTTCACAAGTAGAGGGAGTTGACTACGATGAGACTTTCACACCAGTAGGTCGATACACCTCCATCTGACCTATCATTGCACTAGCTGCTTCCATGGGTTGGAAGCTACATCAGATGGATGTAAAGACAACCTTTCTCAATGGTGAGACTGAGGAAGAAGTTTATATTGAACAACCAAAAGGATTCGTTGTACACAACAAAAGATCTCATGTATGCAGATTGAATAAATCCCTAAAGCAAGCACCACATGCTTGGTATGAGAAAATGGATGGATTTCTGATGATTTTGGGCTTCAACAAAAGTGTTGTTGATCCAAACTTATACTATCATATTGATGGCAATAAGTGTTTGATTTTGTTCCTATATGTGGATGACCTTTTCCTCACCGGTTCAGAGAGACTCATTGCTAAATGAAAGCAAGCATTAACTGCAAAATTTGAAATGAAGGATTTGGGCTTAATGCACTACTTCTTGGGACTAGACGTATGGAAGAGAACAGATGATATTTTCCTGAGTCAAGGAAATTATATTATGGAGATACTGAAAAAGTTTGGCATGACAGAATGCAAATCCATGCCCACTCCAATGGTAATGGATTTGAATAAAATGAGTCATACTGATTCAGGAGATGTATATCCACACTTATACCGACAATTGATTGGATCTCTGATGTATCTGGTTAACACTAGACCGGACATTTTCTATGCAATAAATGTGCTTAGCCAGTTTATGAGCCAATCGAGACATACACACTAGATAGATGCAAAACATCTATTGATATACTTACAAGGCACAATTGGTTATGGTCTGAGATATGCATCCAGTGTGGACTTGAGCCTGCAAGGATATGTCGATGCAGATTGGGCAGAAAGCGCAGTAGACAGAAAAAGAACCTCTGATTGTTGCTTCACTTTAGGGTCTTCCATGGTTTCCTGGTGCAGTAGGAAACAAAGCTATGTAGCATTGAGCACCGTAGAGGCAGAGTACATTGCATTGAGTGTGGAAATTCGTGAAGCAGTGTGGCTTCACAAAATTCTGACTGACTTGTTCGATCATGAGATGGATCCTACCATTATTCATTGTGATAACCAGAGTTGTGTAAATATCTCTGAGAACCTGGTGTTTCATGACATATCGAAACACATTGAAATAAAGTACCATTATATCAGAGACATGGTGCAGAGGAAGATAGTACACGTGAAGTATCTTCCTACCCATGAACAGATCGCAGATATATTCGCCAAACCACTTGCCAAGACAAAGTTTGATTATTTCCGTGAGAGACTTGGCCTGGTGGAAAATGCCTCCCTAGATGAGAGGGAGTGTTCATGATTGCAGCTATGTGAGACATTCTCCATCTTACAAACCTGTGAGATGTGGATCATTACAGCGATGTGAGACATTCTCTAGCTTACAAACCTGAGAGAAAGCCCCTGAGAAGGGTGTGTGGTTCCTATCTGAGACAGAGATGGAATATAGAGATGACCTCCTCCATACTGAGAGTTGAGAAGAACTCTAGATGATTCTCATGTGTAACACAGTGAGAAAAGTGATCTGTAGAGGTGGACGTGCATGTGGTTGAGCACAAGGTGAACATGTGAAATCCCAAAGTGTTGGATGCATTGTCATGAGAATAGAAATGAAGATGATGTATTATCCTCCTCTAAGCAGAAGAGTTGACGAGAAACTCCAGATGACTCTCCTTTGTAATGTAGTGGGAAAGAAGATCCATTGAGTGGACGTGCATGTGGACAAGCACAGGTGAACGTGATCCTAGTGGCCAAGCACTAGTGAAGAAGTGGTTATTTTGTGTAATGTAGTGAGCCAGAAATATGGACATCCCTATGGATGTGCCCCTAGTGGATGAGCACTAGTGGGTGTATCAGATCCCTTGCTATATTGTTCAAGAGTCAGACCTGCATGTAACCCTAATTGTAATGTAAAGGGTACAGGTCGGCCCCACCTTAATGTGACTGGTAATTGTAAAATATAATTAATCTGGTTAATTTTAATTATATTATAAGCTAGTGAGGTCGTCCCTATTGAGCCAATAGACACTTATGTTGACAGGTTCAGGTTAGTATAAGTAAAGGTAAATTCCCCATTGAGGAATCATATATCTTTCACATAAGTTTGGAAATTTTAGCAAGTACACCTTCTTGGGAAAAGTGCACAGCTCTCTTGGGTGCTAGTCTTCTAGGGTTTGATCACCCTCTTATGTGCTAGGTCTTATTGGTGGTGAAGGTCTTTCTCTTGAAGAATATAGCAAAGGATTTGGTTGGGTTTTCTTCCCTTGTTGAGAAGGGTTTTCCATGATATTTCTTGTGTTCTTGTGCATGGTGTTTCTTCTTGTGATCTTGTTTGCTGCAACATTATTGTTTATGGTTAAGACAAATGATAAAAATGGAATGAACTACATGCTTAACCTAGCTCATTGAAAAAATCAACACATACGCACTCTTCTCAATAAACAACCCGCATACATACGCAGGTTGCTTATGTAACATCCCGCGTCTCTGTTTCAAGAAATTTTTTGAAAAAGAGGGGATTTGCCTCTTTCCTGATTGAAGTTCATACTTCTCAGGGTTTTCTTGGATCAATCCAGAGTCTCTGTTTATAGTCATATCTTGGGTTTAGAGTTCAGTTTACATGTCTTCTTGTTTCTTGTGTTTACTTTTAAAAAGGGTTTTAAGCAACTTGTTGAATTGTAGATCTGCCTTCTTGGTTTCTTGATTGATTATGTGTGATCCGCAGTGGGCTAAAGATTTGTTTCAGTCTTGTTTTATTCTTCTTTTTACCCCTTGCACTTGCTTTGAAAAAAGAAAAAGATTTATTTCAGTTTTTTTCTTTAAGGCAATTTCAAAAAAAGAAAAAATTATTTTCAGTTTGGTAAAGTAGTTAGAGTTGGTTATTTGCAAAAAAGGAAAAAGAGTCTCTTTTTTTAAGTTCTTGATTTCTTGAAACATAAGTAGCTTGTAGTCAAGTGAAACTACGTTTTAGGTTTTCTTTACAAGATCTTGAAAAATTTAGTTAAAGAAAAGTTGGTTACAAAGAGTTAGTTATAAAACTTTGCTTTTGGATTAGAAGTAATTTTGCTTTCAAGTTTTGTATTTTCTCCTCTTTTTCGTCTCTTATAACATCATTAGTTTCACCACCATATCACATGAGTAAATCAAGCCATTAAAAAGAACACTTAATCTAAAATAAACTAGACTTTTTATGTTTGTAGGGTCAACCAACTAGTTTAGGGTTAGGGCCTTGAATTAGGTTGGAAAGGAAACTCTTCAAGGCCGTTAAACAAACATTGGAGTCTAAGTTAGGGAGTGTTTAAGTCCAGTGTCGTAAAATTTATCTGGGAGGCCCCTCTAACACAGGGGTTAAACACGAGGTCGCATGAGGAAAGGCAGTGGAGATAACCACTCCAAAGCCGGATTGAACGTAGTGGGGAACGCATATCGAGGATCTGTCTTGGGAGTACTATCGAATGCATTTGCCTACTGAGATTCGTGGACCTCGAATCCATTCGAGATCCTCTGTTGTATTCCAAACCACTTGCTCTCGATACCCTCGATACGTTTTAGACTTGTTATCTTGCTCATTCCTATCCGCTTGAATCTCGACTATACCTGCCTGGTGACTGACTGCGAGATGGAAACTTAGTTTCCCATATTCTAGGGACTTACATGGGTGACTTTGAGGGTATACCACGGTACCTGGGGAAGACGTTGGGTCATGCTTCGCAGAGTATAATCGGAGGGTGCTTTCTTGTTCAAGTTTCACTTGCACCGATTAGTTTCTCTAGTGTTGACTGGCGTAATTGTTCTTCCTACTAGATAGTTGACTACTTTATTTGTCTTATAGGAATTTTCTAGCGTGTGCTTGTTGTTTTAAATGCTAGTTAAGCCTTATTGTGTTGATTGATATTTTCACAAACTGGAAGATCAAGAGCTCCGTCGGTAACAAAGGCTTTAGGGTCTGTCATCGGTTTCATTAGAGCCACCTCCACCACCATTATGGTGAAGACTTGACCAGCAAGGGTCGTTTGAAGTGACCAAGCCATAGGAAACTGTGCCCAAGCCTGCTCTGTGAGGAGACTATTCGACTCTGGAGGAACCTTATGTTTCTGACCTTGGGAGGAAGCTCTCGGGCCAGCCAACCCTCTGATTATTGACTTGTCGACGTCGATCTTAGTACAAGTTGTCCCTCTTGAGGTGACACCTTCTGAGCGCCAGTTAGTTTTATAAGAAGCAATGGAAGCGAATGTTGCCACTTCGTCTGGGAGTCCTCATACTCTCGTTTTAGCTACTACCACAGGGAGCATCTTTTCTCCTATCCTACCTTCGCCAGTCCGGACCACAGTGGTCTCTGCTCCCTCTACCTCAGGAAGTGGTATGATACTATCATTGGTGGTGACCACTGCTCCATTTACACAGAGTGCGACGAGCCCTCCATTCTCATATGGGATGCCCGGCTTCAATTCGAACTCAGTCCTTACCTACTCCACCTTACATATCATGGGTCTGGGGGCAGGGAGCTCAAACGCTCCCATGCAAGGGTCTACCAGGGGCACTTCAATCCCCTTTAATGCTATCCCTTACGGTGGAGGTCATATACCTCCTCCATCCCCCTCGCTCGGTGGTACTTTCCAGCAACCCATCGGGTTGAATGCTAATTATAGCTTGTTTGGAGTAGACAGTTTAGGACCTACATCTTACACAATGTCGATGGGATCTATGTCGTTCACTTTGTTTGACACATTTGGGAACAACGCTTTTTCTTCGGTTTCCATCTCGGCTGGGGGAAAGGCTGGTTTTGGGCAACAGAACCCCGTGCAGGGTATTATTCCTACACAGGGAGCGACTTTAGGAGTTTTCTCCTCTCAGGGGCTTTGGAATCCTTGGCAGGGATCAGTTCCCTCACAAGGGATATCGGTCGAGAGTAACCCCTTCCATGCTCAATGGAACCCTAGGCAAGGTTCAGTACCTATGCTCGTTGGATCGACTGGGGGCATCCCCTTCCAAAATCCTTGGAACACACCCCAGGGAGAAATCCTCGTGCAAGCCATGTCGTCCAATTACAAGAGTCAACCGATGATATCCCAGCAAACACAATTTTCATATGCTTGTCAAGGCCATGGTTTCTACCAGAACCCTGGCCAACAGTCCAAATTTTCCTGGAAACCTGGTGCCAGTCAAACTCCAGGAACCTCTTTTCCTGTACATAGTACTCAACCTAAACTATTGTTTCTGGCAATGCTACATTTTCTAGACTTGTCGAGATTACTTAACGACCCATTTTTTCATGATCCGCGTTGGCCCCCCATGACGACTAAGTTGCCCTCAAATATTCAAAAATTTGAAGGCAATCCTGGCGAAGATCCAGGTAATCACGTGACAACCTTTCACTTATGGTGCTTTTCAAACTCACTGCGAGATGACTCCATCTAGTTGTGCCTTTTTCAACGCACTCTTATCGGGGGTGTCGCGAAATGGTATATTGAGTTCGACCACTCAAGGTATTCTTACTTCAATGACTTGGCGATGGTCTTTTTGAACCATTTCAAGTTACCTATGAGATACAATGTCGGCACCGAATTGTTGGCCAACTTTGAGCAAACTAAGGCCAACCATATCTCCTATCATATTCGAGAATGGCAATGTCTAAAGAGCTTGATTAAGCTCCAAGTTCTTTCAGCTTTCTTGTTGGAATGATTCCTGAAGTCTTTGGTGCCTTGCATCTCCAAGAACGTAGAAAATTATGGAGTGTTTTTAGAGGAAAAGGCGATAATGAGAGCGCATCAGCTTGAACTGATCTACTCTCAGTCTAGCATGCTCTATGAGATTTTTCTGGATGCGCCACAGTCTATCCTCGACAAGGCCAAGCAAAAGTATAGACCCCATGCCCATGGTATTGTGGGCTCAGCACAAGGAAATTCCACTGATTTGTTGTCAAATCAATTGCAACAATTGTCGATACAACAGGTCGTGGCCAGCCAGACCTCGATTTCGGCTACTCCCCCTACCCAAACGTCGGACGTACACAGTGTGCAGTTGACGAACCTGAAGGCCAACCAGCAACCTGAGGGAAAGAAGAAACAAAGGAACAAGAAGGGTAAAGGGGAAAAAATGGATACTAACAATGCTGGCGAGGGAAAAACAGAGAAGAGGAAGTCAAAGTATCAGTGTAACCTTTGCATGGAAGAACACCCGACTCATTTGTGCCCTTGACTTGCGGAACCTCAGAAGATATTGGCGCAGCAACATCCCGATGTGCTGACAAACCCATTTCCACATGGGAAAAACATGGCTCAAGATTCAGCATCCTCGAGCGCAGAAGGGGACAATTAGGGACCCCTCGCATATACCAGTAACAACCCGGTCGTGAATGTTTACATGACGAAAGTCGATGCTAATATAGCGACCAGGGCTCGAGAATACGAAATGTCGAAATTTGTCAAAAAGGGAAAAGAAGCCACAAACCCACTGATTCCTCTCCAGATTGAGAAGACGACAGGCGAAACAATGACACGCATCCCAAAAGGTGCATTCAAGAAATATTCTCTTAATCTGAATGTGAGGGTTGCCCATAACTACTCCGTTGTGGAAGATTTGGCACAAACCCCTTGCGCAATGTCTGCTTTGGAAGTCCTCGAAAGTTTCCTTTCGCAGAGAAAGGCTTTGTTATCTACCTTGGGATCAACAAAGACTTGTAACCTGAGAGCGATCGTTCTTGATCCAACCAACTTGAAACCTCGTCTTCCTTACCACGTTGTATATCAGATAGTAGTGGCTTACACCACAAAATATTTTTCTCAAAACATCTTTTGTTCTCTGGATGACAAGGGTGCCTCTACTTGCGTGATGTCATTAGCATGTTGGAAGGCCATTGGCTAGCCCGACTTATCTCCATTGCCTATGTTGTTTACGGCGTTCGAATGTCGGTCGTTTAGACCGCATGGAATCATTCCTTCTTTCCCCATGCAGTTGGGAGGAAAGACCGTGTGTGTCGAAGTTGAAGTGGTCGATGCAACTCTCGACTACAACCTTTTGTTAGGGAGGAGTTGGACTTATGCAACGCATGCAGTGGTTGCTACATCTTTTCGGCTCTTGTTGTTTCCGCACGAGGGTCGGATTGTGACCATTGACTAGTTGTCCTTTTCTCATCCTGAACCTTCATTGGGGGCTTGCACGGTCCCAATGATTGATAATCCTAATCCCGACACCATCAACTTAGGGGTTGGTTTGTGTCCATCATTGATGGGTACTTTTGATTAACCGCCACCTTATGGCAATGTCAATCTTATATCGTCTACCCCCGACCAGCCTAGGGTTGAAATATTTCAAGTATCGTCATTTCGAACGACTTACTTTCACAATCTGTGGACTCTTCCTTCCCCATTGGCTTTGATGGAAGAGACGGGGAATCCTGGCATGGCCAAGCCCTTGTTCGCAGCTGAAGTTGCATACAACATTGTCCAGCAAGCTTCGACTGACACTGATCAAACTCCCGCACAGGAGTTAGATCCAGTTCTCGAGCCTATTTGGGCTCAAGGTTCTCTTGCCACTACATATCCTTTAGACCTAGTCTTTCCCTCTGACGAGGCAATTCTTGAGGAATTGACTGGTCTAGACAAACCCTGGGATGATCTTCATCATAGATCTTACTTTCTTCCAGATTTAAGGAGAATAGAGGTGGGCGAATTTGTTTCGAACATGAATGGAGATAGGTCTTGTCTTATTAATCCTCTAGCTACGCATGCAGTTTATGCCGACGATAATATGGCGAGTATAATTGAAACGATTCCCATAGATATCTCCAAAACCCCTAGCATTGTGGAGAATGTTTTCGTCAGAGCGGACAGCTCCCCTGAAGAGATTCAAATTTATACAAAGTTATTTAAAGAATTCCACGACATTTTTTCCTACTCTTACGAGGAAATGCGAGGCATATACCCAAGAATTGTCGAACATGAAATAACGACTTATCCTGAAACCAAGCTGGTCCGACAGAAGCTTCGTTCAGTGAATCCTCGAAAAGTGGCAGCAATTAAGGCTGAAGTAGAGAAACTGCTTAAATTCGGTTTTATCTACCCCGTGCAGTTAACGGAATGGGTGTCAAACCCCGTTCTGATTAACAAGAAATAGGGTTCGATTCGCGTGTGCATGGACTTTCATGACTTGAATAAGGCATGTCTGAAAGATAATTTTCCCACCCCTTTCATCGAACAGATTTTCAATGAATGTGTTGGCTGCGAGATAGTTTAATTCATGGATAGTTTTTCGGGATATAACCAAATTCAGATCAAACCCAAAGACCAACATAAAACAACTTTTATTTGTCCTTGGGCATGTTTGCGTATCCTAAGATGCCTTTTGGCCAGAAGAATGTTGGAGCCACTTTTCAGTGGGCCGTGTCGTTTTCTTTTCATGAACATAGACATATAGTCGAGGCATATCTTGATGATCTAGCATCACATTCTTGCAAGAGATTTGATCATCCTGCACACCTTCGACTAATCTTTGAACGATGTCGCTACTATCATATTCACTTGAATCCTAACAAATGTAGTTTCTACATGACGTCGGGTCATCTCTTAGGTTTCATTTTTTCGACAAAAGGGATCATGGTCAATCCTCTTAAAGTTGAAAAGATAGTTCAGTTGCCTCCTCCATGCACAATACCCTAGCTTCGGAGCTTACAGAGGAAAATGAACTTTCTTTGACATTTTGTCGCGAATTACGCCGAGATCACTAAAGGTTTTATGCGTCTATTGAAAACGGGAGTCTCGTTCTATTGGGACAAAGCCGCTCAGTTCTCTTTCGAAGCATTGAAACGCACCCTTACATCTATCCCTTTGCTCCGACCCCTTATTATAACAAAGATTTATTGTTGTATTTGGTTGCTGCAGAGTTGCCCATCAGCATGGTCTTGGTTCAAGAGGATGATCTTCTCGAGGAGCACACTATTTATTACCTTAGTCGAGGCCTGGTTGGTGCGGAACTCAACTATTCTCATGTTGAGAAGCTTGCTTTGGCAGCAGTGCATGCTATCCAGCGGTTCTATCATTACAATTTGCTTCGCAAGACCACTATCATTGTCATTGTGAACCCTTTCCAATATGTGTTGAAACGACGAGTCATTGGTGGAAAAATCGGTAGATGGATTGTAATCCTCCAGGAATTTGACTTGGATTTTGTTTCCGTGAAATCAAAAAATTCGTTGGTCTTTGTCGAACTTATTTCGGAACTTTTGGTCGAGTCTAGTGATATCATGCTCGAAGAATCACCTATCAAAGGAGATCTTTTTCTAATCGCATATTCAGACCCCTGGTATGGAGATATACTAGTCTATCTCCAGACTTTGAAGTGCCCCGCTTATGCTAATGGTGAGTGTCGACGAATTCACCATCAGGCATGAAACTATTTCATACTCGATGACACTTTGTATCGTCGAGGTGTAGATTTCATTTTCATTCTTTGTATCCACGAAGACGCAGAGCTCGTTCTGCACGATTGCCACACTGGAGCTTGTGGTGTTCATTTTTCTGGGTTGGCAACAAACCAAAAGATTCTGGATGCCGGTTACTTCTAGCCTTCGTTAATCAAGGATTGCGTTGAGGCGGTCAAGAAGCTCAACCCATGTTAGATCTTCTCTCGGAAGATACAGGCACATCCAGCTCCCATGTTTCCTGTCATTGTTGTTGGTCCTTTCACCAAGTGGGGGATTGATTTCACTACATGTCACCCGACCTCAGCCAGGGGGCATCGTTATATCATCGTAGCAGTAGACTACTTCACGAAGTGGGTTGAGGTTATGCCAACATTTAACAATGATAGCGAAACAACAACTCTTTTCATTTTTAACTAGATAGTAGCAAAGTTCGGCATGCCGAAGGAGATTGTCACTGACCATGGTAGTCACATCCAAAACAAGATGATGATCGAGTTAACATCAAAGCTTGGGTTGAGGAAAGAACATTTGTCACCTTATTACCCACAAGCGAATGGTCAGGTTGAAGCTGTGAATAAGTCCCTCAAGACTATTCTTCAGCGGGTGATCAATTCTGCCAAGTCAAATTGGCATTTGATGTTGTACTCAGCATTGTGGGCCTACCGAACATCTATGAAGACTGCCAATTGTTTTTCACCTTTTCAACTCGTATACGAGCTGGAAGCAATCTTTCCTTTTGAGTGTCAGATCCCTTCTCTAAAGTTGGCAGTGGAATTACTTTCAGACACTTCATCGCTTGAGGAACGCCTACTATATCTTGAGCAGCTCGATGAGAAATTTCATGATGCAGCCTCGGCCAATGAGGCTCATAAGAAACGAGTCAGGTGTCAGTATGATTAGTTCGTTCATCCTTGGATTTTTTTCGAAGGGGATCTTGTCCTGGTCTATGATCAAGACAAATATCCCCTAGGGGCAAGCAAGTTCAAACCCATGTGGTTCAGACTGTTCATTGTGAAAGAAGTCTTGAAGAAGGGCCCTTACCGTCAAGTTGACTTTGAAGGAAATGCATTGGCGGAGCCTAGAAATCGGCTCTACCTCAAGAAGTATTACTCTTAGGTTGGTCGCTTACGTGACTTCTTGTACATATGCATAGTTCTTATACAGTTTTTTGTCTTTTTGTTTTGTGGATATGTAGTTATTTATGTCTTATTTTTCACTCTAGCAGATGTCAAGTGAATCGAAGGTGCATTTTGGGTTCACAGATGGCGCTAGCCGACACACTCGGAGGCTTTCTTCCGTAGCTTGGGTGATTTTCACACCTGGAGGCCAATTTTTATCTTCCGAAGGTATTTGTCTAGGTGATGCTACAAATAATGTCGACGAGTACAGTGCAGTGATAGAGTTTCTTCGTGACGCCTTGTTGCATGGAATTTCACACCTCTGAGTCTACTTAGATGCTCAACTGGTTGTGTCCCAGTCAAATGGATTTTACCATGTTTATGATCCTACTTTGTACCAACGTTTCCTTAGGGTACGTCTCTTAGAACGTTACTTTGATTGCATTACGTATATCCATGTTCCTAGAAGATTTAATAATATGATAGATACTCTAGCTAATCAAGTATTAGATTGGCATATTGCACACACATAGAAAGAGAAGCACACACATACACATGTACATACATTTGTAAAAAATGTGATCCATAAGACAAATAAGATGTAAATATATATATATCAAAAGTGTTACGAGTACATAGGTGGGCGTGAACACCTAAAAAATAAGGTTCAGTATACATCGTTGGGCTTATGCCCTCAAAAAATACATGTACAAAGGTGCCCCAACACATCTAAAGTCTAGCCTATCTAAGCTCGGGGTCTATTGACCCTGCCATAATGAACAATGGCGTTGGCTAAACACCGGAAAAATTGGACCCAAGTCTATGGCACCCCACTACATGAGGTTGCATGGAGGGCGGGAGATCCTCAATCTCGGCCATGGGTACTGTGTGAGTGAGCGTAGTGAGGTTTCACTCCACTCATCTCAAAACCCTCTTAGCCTCTTCGACTGGAGGTCCCCCTGTGGTTGTTGGTCCGTCAGTTGTTGTTGGTCCCGGCTTTGGTCGAGGACGTCGTCAAGTCCTTGCAAAGTATGTCAGATGCACTGGTCCCACATCTATACATAGCAGATACACGAAAGTCAGTACTCTATACACACATAAAAATGATATATTTAAAACCAATTAAAAATTGAATAATATTAAAAACATGTTACCTATCTCTCCTCTCTTCTCTCCGGGATAGGCATGTCAAAGTCCCAGGAAAAAATGATCCCAGCATAGGGGTAGTACTCTATCGCCGAAATCTGTGGTGCCCACCAGTCAAAAAAAGTGTCATCAAAGGCCTCTATGGTCCTCCCTCTCCCCTGTTGTGGCAGCAATGCTTCCCATCTACATACTTCTGGGAAGGAGGCCACATACCCTTACACAGTCTCTCTAGGACTAAGACTAGGTACTCTCTCAAAGAAGAATGAACATAAAATAGTACCAAACCCAATTTTTTTTTTGTTGCGTTGCTGACACTCTGTCAGTTGTCTCTTCATGCATCTAAGCATGGTCGTACTCCAGTCAAAGATATGGGCCTCCTGGCACTGAATAGCACAATTCATGTGTGCCCGAGAAGCCTGGTGAAGGGACACGGATCCAGTTATCCGTCCAATAAATAGCAAGATCGCATGCAGAGTCAGACTCATGATCTTGTGAATAGGCACCTGAGAACCTACCTGCTAAGTGTTGGCATCACATTACATTCGAATGTAGTCCTCAATGTTAAAAGGCCGAGGGGGAAATGTCTGCAAATTGACTGGTTCCCCTCTCCTCGAGAGGCCAGTCAGGAAGTAGATGTCCTCAATCAATGGATTCAATGATTATCCCTCTATCATAAAAGCCTCTGCATCTAGATGTTAGTAATCAACTAGGGTGTTCAGTTTCCTGGGTTGTGCCCTCATAAAAGGACACTGGAAGAACTTCCATAGCCCACATTGTTTCAATGCGGCAATGGGAGCAAGGTCCTCTTCGAATAGTATGTCAATATCCTCGTGTTCCCTATCCCTATAGTGGACATACATCATGTTCCATGGCAAATGAAAGGGAGTTAGCTCTTGTTTTTTAAATTTTTTCCAAGCTTTTGAGGGTGTACGCGGGTTGTTTTGGCCTTAGTCGCGTATGTACGTGGGCATAGTGTTTTCTGCCTGAGTACATACGCGGGGTGTCCTTGGAAATCCTACATACACGTAGGGTCTCCCTTTTTAAGAGAGCGTGCCCCCTCAAAAACAAAAATAAATGCATAATTAAAGAATTGAAATGCAAGAGGGATGCATTTGTACTTACTTGGTCCAAGATGAAGTTTGTTTCATCCACTGAAGCTCCCGGAATCAACTTCTTTAGCAAAGGGGTTTTTTCTCCTTTTGGGTAATTTTCAAATTGCAATGGTGAAAATGAGCTATCAACTTCTATTTATAGACCTTTTTGGCCTTTTTTGCCACTTTTTGACCCCCTTTGTCGTTTGTCCTCGCTTGATGATCACTTGATTTTGAATATGAGTTTCTTATTGGATGTTATGATACACTTTTTTTTGGTTTGGTAACCTTTTGGGGATGGTTCATTTTTGGTATCCTTTGGTAGTAGTCATTTTTTCCAACTTTTTGCATATAAGTTAGGATTTCACCTCCACTTTCTACATTTCGTTGTCTTTTCCGCTTTGCCATAGGATCGACCCCACAGAAGTGCGACACAGAACCTCCATTGTTGCTCTATAAGTTTCGTAATTAGGTGGTAGAGCCTACCTTTACATGGATGTCCTAGGTAGATCCTTGTTGCATTTTGGCGTCCATGCTGTCAGTAATGACTGTAGGCTCAGGAGTCCTTTTTAGTCCTTTCATGATTACAAGATCGAACCTCATTCGTCTGATGTACCATCATTCTTGGCCTCACCCTCGAGACTCCCTAATGAGCACACTTTGTTGTCTTTCAAGCTCGCTTTACAATTTGAAAGAAACATCTAACGAGACTGTATTTATACTTTTCGATCTTGTCTGGATTAACTGAGAAAATTAGCCCCCTAGAGTCTTCTTTAAGCCCTTTTCAGACTCTCTAAACATAAAAATATTATCGAGCGATCTTGTTGCCCTTCACGCTCACCAAACTCAAATTTGAAGGCACATTTGTCTGGCAGTAGTTTACCCCTTTTTCGGTCCGGACGGTCAATCTCATGAATAAAGGTATGCTCTAGGAACTTCAATTTGCTAGAAGAGTATTCTTAGACGTAAGTTTAACTCTTTTTCGAGCCTGAGGGGATTAATTTTTTGAAAAAGGAACATTCTCCTTGGTTTTGTCATTTCACATTTTTCGGGCCTTGGAGATTACTTACAAAAAAGGAACCCCCACAGAGTCCATAGTTAAGCTCTTTTCAAACTCCCTAAAATTGAAAAGATCGTCGAGTGACCTTGTTCAACAATAATTGGTTGTTCTACTTCATGAGGAATTCTTATGTTGCTTTCATCATCTTCAGAATCAACTTCCTTTCCTTTTGGTGCCTGAAGAGTGCCCGTGTGAGGGGTGGTGCTTGAGGAACTTTGATTAGGATATGTTGCCACTTCATTTTCCTTCCCCATTACTGATTCACCCAGGCTTGCAAATTGATTCTATGTTGTCACTTGCACATCCACTTGAGTTTTGGGGTTTCTATTTCCTTTCCTTCCTCCATTTCCATTTGGATTTTCCCCTGGCGAGGGGTTCTGAACTCGATTAGGGTTTGAGGGACCATAATTTTTTCCGTTATTCTTTCCAGTCTTTTCCTTTTTCTTAACCTATTCCCATCCCTCTTCCGGTTCTTCTCTTTCAGCTTCTTGATCTTGCTTGTTTTTGGGGCAATTACGGGCAAAGTGCTCGTATTCATGGCAAGACTTACACGTGAAAGGGAGTTGTTCATAATCCAATTTTTGGAGATGTGACCACCCATCCAGAGAAATATTGAGGGCTTCAAGCAAGCCCTGATATTGATCAACCTCCACACAAATTCTAGCACAAACATACATTGTTGGTTTTGGTTCAAATTTGTCAATGTATTTTCCTAGAGAGTCACCAATACACTTTAAAACATCATCGCCCTACAATGCAAGGGAAAATGAGGTAAACACACCTAGACAAGAACTATTATTGGAATGTCACTTTCCAGATCAAAATTCGGAGTCCATCGGTTCAGATATAGACCCTGAGATCCAAAAAAATAAGGTTTGGTGCAGAAAATAAGATCTTTGTCCTCTTTAAATCAAAGAAGAAAATATAGAAACCCTTACCACAGAAAAAATGATTCATCCTTCCTCTGAGCAGAGGTTGTCAGTTCCACACAAACTAGAGCTCAATTTGATGTGGGGAAGGCTAAATTTCAGTGAAATGTCCAACCATACCCTTGGACACATAAGCAAAAGCTTTATTGCAGGCAACGACTCGAGGGATACCGATCTCCAGAATATTATCCATTTTTTTCACGAATTTAGAATGTGTGGACCAAGATAAAGGGTTTCCCAAGGATTCGACTAATTACCTAAAGGCATAGATATCGGATGTGAACACTGACGAAGGGTATAGATCCCCTTTACACCATGATGGTGAGGACAAGAAAGAGAGAGATTTGTGGCAACGATATAGGGTTTCCTTAGAGGGATTTCGTAGAGCAATTCTTACATCACACAACATGTGCATGATTCTCGATCAAGCTATATATAATGACAAAAGTATTTTACCATCAATGGGAGATGTCAATTAGACCATATATGGGAAATATATCATCCCATCGGTTATGAATCCCCCCCACACACACATATATATTTTCGATGAAAAAGAGGTGAGTGGAGTATATGATAGAAAAAGTTGGAATATTTTTTTATTTTTTTTATTTTACAGTGTAGAGATAAAGACGACAACAATATATTTTTGTTTTTTAAAACATAACGTTATAACTTGACTTTATTTTAGGGGATAACCATTGTAAATTGATTTTCATAGATTTGAATATGAGATATTAGAGTGTAAATTGTCATTGCAGTTATTTAATTATTAAAATATAAAATTATAAGATAATTTGAATTTAGGGGATAACAATTGTAAATTGATTTTGATGTATTTGAATGCAAGATATTAGAATGTAAATTGTCATATAGTTATTGAACCAATTTGATCACAAAGGTATTTTGTCCAATAGTTATTTGATTAATTCTACAATATGGAAGGAAAAGTAGATTTAGTTTTATGATCAAAACAACACAATTTCCATTCAAACCCAAGAATACATGTATTGTTTGTGAATCATTTTATATCGAGAGCTATATTGAATGAGTATAATTTGCATAGTTTCAAATGTGCATGAAGAGATTCAATACACCAACATATACATATATAAAGTTCCAATCATATTAGAGGGTGGTTAGTGATTTGACTAGCTCGTCAAGAGGAGTGGTGATATTTCCCCACTAGGGTTTAATTCCCTCAAAGAGAGTAGTATGATTTGTCTCATGAAATAGTGGGGCCATCATGATTTCTAAGTCAGGTAGGGTGTGGCATTTTCCATACAATGAGATACGGAATCCCACCTTTTAATAGGTGATTGATGCTCAACACTTAAGTATAAGAAAGTAATTAGTTTACTATTGGAGTTTTAATATCTTTCATGTTTTTGAAACCAAACTCACTCCATTTCATTAATGAACATTGTCACTGTAGAGGTCAAAGCTCGTAGATAGATTTCACTCTTATGATGACTCTTTAAATTCTCAATTAGAAGCCATAAACACCATATGTTGGGAATTGAACCTCAACCAACTAAGGTAAATTTCCATTTATTTAATGTTACACCACAACTCAATTAAATAACTTTATCTTTATCCTTATTAGTTGTTAGCGTTGGCAAGAAACTATAGTTTTTGCTTAGGAAAAATATTTTGCACGCCTCCGAGATTCTAAAGTTTTGAAACAATAAAGTATTATTCTTATCTTTTTAG
>SNQJ01S0012507.1:49675-59750 GCA_010110895.2 Picea sitchensis
CGGCGTTCGACTGTCGGTCGTTCAGACTGCATGGAATCATTCCTTCTTTCCCCATGCAGTTGGGAGGAAAGACCGTGTGTGTCGAAGTTGAAGTGGTCAATGCAACTCTCGACTACAACCTTTTGTTAGGGAGGAGTTGGACTTATGCAACACATGCAGTGGTTGCTACATCTTTTCAGCTCTTGTTGTTTTCGCACGAGGGTCGGATTGTGACCATTGACTAGTTGTCCTTTTCTCGTCCTGACCCTTCATCGAGGGCTTCCACGGTCCCAATGATTGATAATCCTAATCCCGACACCATAAACTTAGGGGTTGGTTTGTGTCCATCATTGATGGGTACTTTTGATTAACCGCCACCTTATGGCGATGTCAATCTTATATCGTCTACCCTGACCAGCCTAGGGTTGAAATATTTCAAGTATCGTTGTTTCGAACAACTTACTTTCACAATCTGTGGACTCTTCCTTCCCCATCGTCTTCGATGCAAGGGACAGGGAATCCTAGCATGGCCAAGCCCATGTTCGCGACTGAAGTTGCATACAACATTGTCCAGCAAGCTTCGGTTGACACTAATCAAACTCCCGCACAGGAGTTAGATCCAGTTCTCAATCCTATTTGGGCTCAAGGTTCTCTTGCCACTACATATCCTTTAGACCTGGTCTTTCCCTTTGACAAGGCGATTCTTGAGGAATTGACTGGTCTAGACAAACCCTGGGATGATCTTCATCATAGATCTTACTTTCTTCCAGATTTAAGGAGAATAGAGGTGGGAGAATTCATTTCGAACGTGAATGGAGATAGGTATTGTCTTATTAATCCTCTGGCTACGCATGCAGTTTATGCCGAGGGTAATATGGCGAGTATCATTGAAACGATTCCCATAGATATCTCCAAAACCCCTAGCATTGTGGAGAATGTTTTCGTTAGAGCGGACTGCTCCCCTGAAGAGATTCGAATTTATACAAAGTTATTTAAAGAATTCCACGACGTTTTTTCCTACTCTTACGAGGAAATGTGAGGCATGTACCCAAGAATTGTCGAACATGAAATAATGAATTATCCTGAAACCAAGTTGGTCCGACAGAAGCTTCATCCGGTGAATCCTCGAAAAGTGGCAGCAATTAAGGCTGAAGTAGAGAAACTGCTTAAATTCGGTTTTATCTACCCCGTGCAGTTGACAGAATGGGTGTCAAACCCCGTTCTGGTTAACAAGAAACAGGGTTCGATTCACGTGTGCATGGACTTCCATGACTTGAATAAGGCATGTCCGAAAGATAATTTTCCCACCCCTTTCATCGAACAGATTGTCAATGAATGTGTTGGCTATGAGGTATTTTCATTCATGGATAGTTTTTTGGGATATAACCAAATTTAGATCAAACCCAAAGACCAACATAAAACAACTTTTATTTGTCCTTGGGCATGTTTGCGTATCCTAAGATGCCTTTTGGCCTAAAGAATGTTGGAGCCACTTTTCAGTGGGCCATGTCATTTTCTTTTCATGAACTTAGACATATAGTCGAGGCATATCTTGATGATCTAGCATCACGTTCTTGCAAGAGATTTGATCATCCTGCACACCTCCAACTAATCTTTGAACGATGTCGCTACTATCAGATTCACTTGAATCCTAACAAATGCAGTTTCTACGTGACGTCGGGTCCTCTTAGGTTTCATTTTTTCGACAACAGGGATCATGGTCAATCCTCTTAAGGTTGAGGAGATAGTTCAGTTGCCTCCCCCATGCACAATACCCCAACTTCGGAGCTTACAGAGGAAAACGAACTTTCTTTGACATTTTGTTGTGAATTACGCCAAGATCACTAAAGGTTTTATGCGTCTATTGAAAAAGGGAGTCTCATTCTATTGGGATGAAGCTGCTTAGTTCTCTTTTGAAGCGTTGAAACGCACCCTTACGTCTATCCATCTGCTCCGGCCCCCTAATTATAACAAAGATTTATTGTTGTATTTGGTTGCTGCAGAGTCGCCCATTGGCATGGTCTTCGTTCAAGAGGATGATCTTCTCAAGGAGCACACTATTTATTACCTTAGTCGAGGCCTGGTTGGTCCAAAACTCAACTATTCTCATGTTGAGAAGCTTGCTTTGGCAGCAGTGCATGCTATCCAGTGGTTCTGTCATTACAATTTGCTTAGCAAGACCATTGTCATTGTCGTTGTGAACCCTTTCCAATATGTGTTGAAACGACGAGTCATTGGCGGAAAAATCGGTAGATGGATTGTAATCCTCCAGGAATTTGACTTGGATTTTGTTTCCGTGAAATCCAAAAATTCGTTGGCCTTTGTCGAACTTATTTCGGAACTTTCAGTCAAGTCTAGTGATATCATGCTCGAAGAATCGCCTATCAAAGGAGATCTTTTTCTAATCGCATCTTCAAACCCCTGGTATGGAGATATACTAGTCTATCTCCAGACTTTGAAGTGCCCTGCTTATGCTAATGGTGAGTGTCGATGAATTCACCATCAGGCATGAAACTATCTCATACTCGATGACACTTTGTATCGTCGAGGTGTAGATTTCATTCTCATTCTTTGTATCCACGAAGATGCAGAGCTCGTTCTGCACGATTGCCACACTAGAGCATGTGGTGTTCATTTTTCTGGGTTGGCAACAAACCAAAAGATTCTGCGTGTCGGTTACTTCTGGCCTTCGTTAATCAAGGATTGCATTGAGGCGGTCAAGAAGCTCAACCCGTGTCAGATCTTCTCTCGAAAGATATAGGCACATCCAGCTCCCATGTTTCCTATGATTATTGTTGGCCCTTTCACCAAGTGGGGGATTGATTTCAATACATGTCACCCAACCTCAGCCAAGGGGCATCGTTATATCATCATAGCGGTAGACTACTTCATGAAGTGGGTCGAGGATATGCCAACATTTAACAATGATGGCGAAACAACAACTCTTTTCATTTTTAACCAGATAATGGCAAAGTTCGGCATGTCGAAGGAGATTGTCACTGACCATGGTAGTCACTTCCAAAACAAGATGATGACCGAGTTAACATCAAAGCTTGGGTTGAGGAAAGAACATTTGTCACCTTACTACCCACAAGCGAATGGTCAGGTTGAAGCTGTGAATAAGTCCCTCAAGACTATTCTTCAGCGGGTGATCAATTCTGCCAAGTCAAATTGGCATTTGATGTTGTACTCGACATTGTGGGCCTACCGAACGTCTATGAAGACGGCCAACTGTTTTTCACCTTTTCAACTCATATATAAGCTGGAAGCAATCTTTCCTTTTGAGTGTCAAATCCCTTCTCTAAAGTTGGCAGTGGAATTACTTTCAGACACTTCATCGCTTGAGGAACGCCTACTATATCTTGAGCAGCTCGATGAGCAATGTCATGATGCAGCCTCGGCCAATGAGGCTCATAAGCAACGAGTCAGGTGTCAATATGATCAGTTCGTTCATCCTTGGATTTTTTTCGAAGGGGATCTTGTCCTGGTCTACGATCAAGACAAATATCCCCTGGGGGCAAGCAAGTTCAAACCCATGTGGTTCAGACCATTCATTATGAAAGAAGTCTTGAAGAAGGGCCCTTATAGTTTGGTTGACTTTGAAGGAAATGCCTTGGTGGAGCCTAGAAATCAGCTCTACCTCAAGAAGTATTACTCTTAGGTTGGTCGCCTGGGTGACTTCTTGTACATATGCATAGTTCTTATACAGTTTTTTGTCTTTTTGTTTTGTGGACATGTAGTTATTTATGTCTTATTTTTCACTCTAGCAGATGTCAAGTGAATTGGAGGTGCATTTTGGGTTCGTGGATGGTGCTAGCCGACACACTCGAAGGCTTTCTTCCGTAGCTTGGGTGATTTTCACACCTGGAGGCCAATTTCTATCTTCCGAAGGTATTTGTCTAGGTGATGCTACAAATAATGTCGTCGAGTACAGTGCAGTGATAAGTTTCTTCGTGACACCTTGTTGCATGGAATTTCACACCTTCGAGTCTACTTAGATGCTCAACTAGTTGTGTCCCAGTTAAATGGAGTTTACCATGTTTATGATCCTACTTTGTACCGACATTTCCTTAGGGTACGTCTCTTAGAACGTTACTTTGATTGCATTACATATATCCATGTTCCTAGGAGATTTAATCATATGACAGATACTCTAGCTAATCAAGTATTAGATTGGCATATTGCACACACATAGAAAGAGAAGCACACACATACACATGTACATACATTTGTAAAAAATGTGATCCATAAGACAAATAAGATGTAAATATATATATATATATATCAAAAGTGTTACGAGTACATAGGTTGGCGTGAACGCCTAAAAAATAAGGTTCAATATACATCGTTGGGCTTATGCCCTCAAAAACTACATGTACAAAGGTGCCCCAGCACATCTAAAGTCTAGCCTATCTAAGCTCAGGGTCTATTGGCCCTGCCATAATGAACAATGGCGTTGGCTAAACGTCGGAAAAGCTGGACCCAAGTTTGTGGCACCCCACTACATGAGGCTGCATGGAGGGCGGGAGATCCTTGATCTCGACCATGGGTACTGTGTGAGTGAGTGCAGTGAGGTTTCACTCCACTCGTCTCAAAACCCTCTCAGCCTCTTCGACTGGAGGTCCCCCTGCGGCTGCTAGTCCGTCAGTTGTTGTTGGTCCCGCCTTTGGTTGAGGATGTCGTCAAGTCCTCACAAAGTATGTCGGACACACTGGTCCCACATTTGTACATAGCAGATACACGAAAGTCAGTACTCTATACACACATAAAAATGATATATTTAAAACCAATTAAAAATTAAATAATATTAAAAACATGTTACCTATCTCTCCTCTCTCCTCTCTGGGATAGGCATGTCAAAGTCCCAAGAAAAAATGATCCAGGCATAGGGGTAGTCCTCTATCGCCGAAATCTACGGTGCCCACGAGTCAAAAAAAGTGTCATCAAAGGCCTCTATGGTCCTCCCTCCCCCCTATCATGGCAGCAATGCTTCCCATCTACATACTGTTGGGAAGGAGGCCACATACCCTTGCACAGTCTCTCTAGGACTGAGACTAGGTACTCTCTCAAAGAATAATGAACATAAAATAGTACCAAACCCAAAGTTTTTTTTGTTGTGTTGCCGACACTCTGTCAATTGTCTCTTCATGCATCTGAGCATGGTCATACTGCAGTCAAAGATATGGGCCTCCTGGCACTGAATAGCACAGTTCATGTGTGCCCGAGAAGCTTGGTGAAGGGCCACGGATCCAGTTATCCGCCCAATCAATAGCAAGATCGCACGCAAAGTCAGACTCATGATCTTGTGAATAGGCACCTGAGAACCTACCTTCTAAGTGTTGGCATCACATTACATTCGAATGTAGTCCTCAATGTTAAAAGGCTGAGGGGGAAATGTCTGCAGATTGACTGGTTCCCCTCTCCTCGAGAGGCCAGTCAGGAAGTAGATGTCCTCGGTCATTAGATTCAATGACTATCCCTCTATCATAAAAGCCTCTGCATCTAGATGTCAGTAATCAACTAGGGTGTTCAGTTTCCTGGGTTGTGCCCTCATAAAAGGACACTGGAAGAACTTCCATAGCCCACATTGTTTCAATGCGACAATGGGAGCAGGGTCCTCTTCGACTAGTATGTCAATATCCTTGTGTTCCCTATCCCTGCAATGGACATACATCATGTTCCATGGCAAATGAAAGGGAGTTAGCTCTTGCTTTTTAAATTTTTTCCAAGCTTTTGAGGGTGTACGTGGGTTGTTTTGGCCTCAGTCACGTATGTACGCGGGCAAAGTGTTTTCTGCCTGAGTACATACACGGGGTGTCCTTGGAAATCCCGCATACACGTAGGGTCTCCCTTTTTAAGAGAGCGTGCCCCCTCAAAAACAAAAATAAATGCATAATTAAAGAATTGAAATTCAAGAGGGATGCATTTGTACTTACTTGGTCCAAGATGAAGTTTGTTTCATCCACTGAAGCTCCCGAAATCAACTTCTTTAGCAAAGGGGTTTTTTCTCCTTTTGGGTAATTTTCAAATTGCAATGGAGAAAATGAGCTATCAGCTTCTATTTATAGACCTTTTTGGCCTTTTTTGCCACTTTTTGACCCCCTTTGTCGTTTGTCCTCTCTTGATGATCACTTGATTTTGAATCTGAGTTTCTTATTGGATGTTATGATACACTTTTTTTTGGTTTGGTAACCTTTTGGGGATGGTTCATTTTTAGTATCCTTTGGTAATAGTCGTTTTTTCCAACTTTTTGCATATAAGTTAGGATTTCACCTCCACTTTCTGCATCTCGTTGTATTTTCCGCTTTGCCATAGGATCGACCCCACAGAAGTGCGACACAGAACCTCCATTGTTGCTCTATAAGTTTCGTAATTAGGTGGTAGAGCCTACCTTTACATGGATTCCCTAGGTAGATCCTTGTTGCATTTTGGCGTCCATGCTGTCAGTAATGATTGTAGGCTTAGGAGTCCTTGTTAGTCCTTTCATGATTACGAGATCGAGCCTCATTCATCTGATGTACCATCATTCTTGGCCTCACCCTCGAGACTCCCAAATGAGCACACTTTGTTGTCTTTCAAGCTCACTTTACAGTTTGAAAGAAACATCTAACGAGACTGTATTTATACTTTTCGATCTTGTCTGGATTAACTGAGAAAATTAGCCCTCTGGAGTCTTCTTTAAGCCCTTTTCAGACTCTCTAAACATGAAAATATTGTCGAGCGATCTTGTTGCCCTTCACGCTCGCCAAACTCAAATTTGAAGACACATTTGTTCGGCGGTAGTTTACACCTTTTTCGGTCCGAACGATCAATCTCACGAATAAAGGTATGCTCTAGGAACTTCAGTTTGCTAGAAGAGTATTATCGGGCGTAATTTTAACCCTTTTTCGGGCCTGAGGGGATTAATTTTTTGAAAAAGGAACATTCTCCTTGGTTTTGTCTTATCACCTTTTTCGGGCCTTGGAGATTACTTACAAAAAAGGAACCCCCACGGAGTCCATAGTTAAGCTCTTTTCAGACTCCCTAAACTTGAAAAGATCGTCGAGTGACCTTGTTCTTTCACACTCGTTAAATCGGTCCACAAGAACATCTACTGGCATGAGTTTAACCCTTTTTCCAACCTATAGATTATAGTGGAAAAAGGTACACCTCGGGAGATTCGTCTCATCGAGATAGTTCTCCTCGGTAACTTTTATACTTTTTCAGGCTAAGGAGACTAAACTCAGAAAAAGGTCGTGAGTCCATAGTTAAGCTCTTTTTAGACTCCTTAAAATTGAAAATATTGCCAAGTGATATTGTCTTTGTCACACTCATTAAAATGGTTTTGAATAGATCTCTTTTTGGTGCAGTTTTACCCCTTTTTTGAACCAACTAAACTATCTCTGAAAAATTTACTCCTTGGAGTCTTCTTTTACATTTTTTCAGACTCTCTAAACATGAAAAAACTACTGAGCTTACCTTCTCTAGGATTGTAAAAATTACATGGAAGGGGGTCTCATCATGTCTTGTTTAATTGCATTTGAATATCTGCGTCTTTGGCCTAATGTCGGCTCCATGTTGCTCTCAACTGAACCTTTGAAGCATGCCTTATATGCAAGCCTTGTAGCACTTCTTTGCTTTTGTGACCCGACACCTTGACCCATGGAGGAATTTTCCCCGAGTGTCCTTTTTCTGCACATGTCTCCTTGCTTTGAGCATTAGTATGTTCCTTGATCTTGGAACTAGTATGCTTGCTTGCGACACTCGTTCCTCCTTTGTAACGTAGCATTATTTTATTCTTTTTCAAGCTCTTTAAAAAATTGAAAAAGACAAAAAATCAAATATCCCAAAAAGAGGGGATGGGAAATATGTATTCTTTTTTAGCAGCACAAAGAGTCGCCCTTGGACAAAGCACATCATTTTGTTTGTTTGTCAATAATTGGGATGTAGTATGACCTTAGGAAGTTGTTCTTGCTACATAGAGCCATGTCCTCCTCCGTTTGGTTACTCTTCCAAACACATGGAGAGTTTGTGTTGCCTCTTGCATCGTGAACTTATGTCAATGTCATGATGCATGAGTTTGATCATCTTTCCTGCTTTTGTCCAAGGGAAGTTTCACCCATCTCGAGTCAGCCTTTCTGCAGTTTATCTCTTGACCTCATGAGTCGACCATCCCGAGAGTCCAATCAAGTCCTGATTCAAAATCTACAAAGTTTTCTGCCTAATCATCGAGATCCTCATGTCTTTTCCCGACGAGTTGTCGAAGACCTTAGGGTAGTGAATTCATACACTCATATTGTAATCCTACCTGAGTTTTGAAGATCTTGAAGTTGTTGCTTGAGCTCTAAAGGCCTCATCTCTATCCATTGGGCGTCATTAGCTTCTTGAAGATGGATACTCTACTTGTATATCTTCGATTGATTTAGAGATGTAGATCCACTATGTATTGCTCACGGCTACACTTTATATAGTTATATGACATGGATCTGCAGTTTATTTGATTAGAAACCATGATTTATTTCATCCCGAGCATGGGTATTCCCGCCTCGGAGAGACAAGTGTTGTTTTGCATATGGTACCTCCCGAACTCTAGCCTCGAGCTCAATCGATCGCGTACATTGGTGAAGATATTGTAATGTATTTCGGCCATAATTTTCTCTCTTGACCTCACACATTAGGGGGCATATGTTATAGCCCTAAATTGCTCTACACATGCATACATGGCCTTGGCCCTCTTACTTACATTTTTTGCCAAAGCACTGCTGAGAAACTCTTCTTAAAAAACCAATTTTTAGAAGATGTCCACACCCTGCACCATTACTTCCCATGTACATATGCTTTTTGCACCACTACAGCTAGCGTACATACACATGTTGCACCATTACAGCCCGTGTATGCTTGCAAAAGTTGCAAAAAATAAAAATTTGCAAGGAATTCATTCAAATTGACGGGCTATTGGAGGTTTCCCAACTAATCCACCTACTATAGCCCGTCACCCAACTGAATAACCATCATTTTTGCATATAAAAGGAGGTTTTGGGTTCTCATTTCTAACCTAAGCATAAGAACAGTGAAGCTCTGCCCGATTTCACTTCCCCTCCTTGCCCAAGATATTGTTGCCTTTTGTGAGAAATTGCCTCAGCATTCTCTCATTAGCCCCTTCTTCGTCCATTTAACCCATTCCCTTCCATAGAAGAGATCAGAAGGTTGAGAGGAGAAGTTCATACAAGGTTCACTTGGATCATGTTGAAGAGGAGCCTAGACCAGGTTCGCGGAACGGTGGCCGACTTAGATTGTAAAGGTATAATCTTTGTGTTATGAATAAAATAATTACATTTTCCTGTCCCAAATGATGGTGTCTAGAATACTTTTATTGGTTTATGCTTGACATTCTAAAATCTAACCCTAACTTATATATGGAATAGCATGCTTGTCGTTCTTTGTTTTCCAATCTTTGGATGTAGTTCATCCCTGGGAGGAGGCATGCAGTCAGTAGAACTTCCAAGCGTGAGGAGATCATCACCAGACATGGGATTAGAGGTATAGTTACATGATCTCCTTTCTCTTTGCTTTCTTTATATTAGTTTTGGTATGTTTGGGGTAGTATTGAGAATTAATTAGCTTTTAGACGATTATTCACTCTGCCTACATTTTGAACCTTGGTGTAGTTAAAGTGGGGTTATTTCTCACTAGCAATCTTCCCATATATATGTCAAGGATAAGACCCCCTATGAAGCTTGGAGTGGCCTCAAACCGAAAGTGAACCACTTTTGTATATTTGGTTCTCATGCATGAGCCAGGATTCCCTCTGAGAAGAGGAAGGCATGTGATCCACATATCACATAGTGTATCTTTGTTGGATACCTCGACGGTGTGAAGGGATACAAACTCATTGATCTTTCCTCAAACTAGCTCATCATTGAGTGTAGTTTCCAATTCAAGGGAATTATCTCACAAGTACCTCAGCAGTCACATGCATACACTTTTGTTCTTCCACCTGTCAGAGATGATGAACATGCACATGCCAACTCTTCTTCAGATGAGAGTTCTGATTCAGAGGATTCAAATGATTTAGATATCGATTCAGTGCAGTCAAATGAAGAGTCAGTGCATGCAG
>SNQJ01S0012507.1:86702-99690 GCA_010110895.2 Picea sitchensis
AGGGAAACAACAAACCATTCAATGAATAATCTGTTGCAAGAAGTTTAATACTTAAAATAAATTTTCAAGGCATTAAACAATGTATCAAAAACACAATTACTCCCATGGGTTGCAATAAAAACAAATCTTCATCAAAGAATTAGTTGACGCACCCCAGTCGCATGAAATGACCAATAGCACAATCTACGAAATCAACCTCCCTATTATCGAATCAACAAAGATGAATATTATGGGATCAAGGAATTTTTTTGTGTGAGAATTGAATTGGAAAAATTTGTTACTTATTCTACTTTTTTTAAGGCCTTATCACAATAAGAATGCAAAATTATCCTAACCCATTGTTATCTACAAAAGCCAAACATCAATAGCGCCTGTAAATCAACTATACATAGTTATAGCCAAAAATCAAGTTAAGTTTATATTTTCATTTGCTCACACCCTTTTTAATGATACAAGCACAATAGAAAACGAGTGTGTGGATAAATATTGGACTAGAAAATGATGATTTTGCAACAATGGGGCTTGTTTGAGACCAATTCCCGCTTCCGAAGTTTGCCCTCCCCTTTTCTATTTTCCCACTCTCTTTTATCCCCTTCTATACTTAACTGAATTCCCCTTTCTTTTACCCCTCTAATTTCTCTTTCTGGTTACTTAGTCATTTTTCCGAAAATGTCTAAGTGAGTGGGTTAGGGAACTCACGGGTTCACATTTTCACTCATGCTTTTATATCATGACTCTGACTGACCGCTTCCCCATTCCATACTTAGCCACTTTTTCGATAGTGGATTCCCGGGCAGGCGGGCTCTAGATTGCACTTTCATTGTTTCATGACCTACAAACAACACCCAGAGTTTCGCGATATACAAATTGATCGCCAAACTCCCACTTCATCCCCTCTTCCGTGTTACACATTTTGCACTCAAAAGTTTTGAGACATATAATTTGACCATCAGGCCCTCACATCTCCTAAGGATCCACTGTCACCCTATTTTGAAGATCGTCCGACTGCTTTCCATACTTGGCCATTTCTTGGAATCTCTTTTGCGGATCGTTGGGTCGGTGGGTTCATGAAATCTCCAATTCCTAATCATTGTTCCCCGTGCTCGCCACCTTCACACTTCTTTCCAAGTATGCAATTAGTAAGGTTTGATGTTAACAGCTCATCATGCATCAACCGTAAATATTGTCATGAATGAGCTAAAGGCTCGAGGAGACAGTCACACTAACTATCCCTACACAAATTGTCTAGAAACATGCAAAAAAGATATTGTTAGGTAATGGGATATCCATTACAAATTTCAATATATTAGCGAAAACGAGTCTGACCGACTGTTTCCCTATTCCATACTTATCCACTTTTTAGATTGCAGGTTCCCAGACACGCGAGCTCAATATTGTGCTTCCATTGTTCTGTGACCTACAAACAACACCCACAGTTCCGTGATATACAAATTGACCGTTGGACTGCCCCATCATGCCCTCTTCCATGTTACACATTTTTCACTGAAAACTAGACATACAATTTGACCGTTGGGCCCTCACCTCTCTTGAGTATCCGTTGTAACCCTATTTTGAAGCCCGACCGACCACTTTCCATACTTATCCATTCCTTAATCGCTCTTCCCCATCCCTGGCACCTTCACACTTCTTTCTAAATATGCAATTAGTAAGCTTTAATGCTAACAACTCATCATGCAGAAACCGTAAATATTGTCATTAATGAGCGAAAGGCTCAAGGAGATCTCCCATTAATACGCATTAAACCAAGATTTGTGGAGGGTTATATTATCCCTTCCTAGTGTTCATTTCAAACCTCATGGAATGTCTTTCCAGGATCGTTGGGTTGGCGGGTTCACGAAATCTCCAATCCTTAATTGCTCTTCGTCGTCCCCACCATCTTCACACTTCTTTCTAAGTATGCAATGACGAAGCTTTAATGTTAACAACTCATCATGCAGGAACTGTAGAGATTGTCATTAATGAGTGAAAGGCTCGAGGATATCTCCCATTCACACACATTAGACCAAGATTTGCGGAGGGTTATATTATCCCTTTCGAGTGTTCATTTCAAACTTCGTCTGAAGCAATCAGACGTTCTCGTCAACTTATGGAAGCATCTCGACAACAATTTTGTGGAGATACAATGAACATCTTCGGGCTTGAGGACCAGAACTTCTAGTGGTCCAGTGCATATTCTTACTACTCATCCCCTTTCACCTAGAACGAAGTCATTTGGACCTTTGGAATTGCTCGTGCAGGTTGTGTCCTTGAAGTCTTTGACTGTAAGGAGGTGGTCTCTTGGTGCACCGAGAGATATATTTCAAGCCAAATAATTATTCCATTGCGGGACCACTCTCCTATTTCTCTGTCACCTCAGGTCTTCTGTAAGATGTTGAGATTGTCAGAGCCAACATTGACCTTCAGAGGAAAAGACTGCAAGGAGTTCCTAAAAAATCATGATAACGGGTTGGACCTCTTACCCAAGTTCCTGGAAGACCCGATGACAGTTCCTGAAGATATCACAAGGTTGTAGGTTAGTTCGTTTAGAAATCCATTACGGGAAATTGCCTCGTTGTTTACAAGAATAACGGGACATGAATCCACAACAAGAATTTCCCGCATGATTCTTTATATTTTGTATTTCACGGTCAAGGAACAATCCATTTTTTATTGGGGGAAGATAATTTCCATTAAAATTTGTTCCCAATTGTCACGATTCAAACAGGAGAAGAAATTTTATATGTCATCCTACTTGGTTTTCTCGATAGCGCATTGATGTCCATTTCCAAAATTGTCTGTGTCCAAGAAGGTAAACTGTGAATTCGACAAAGTAACCTTCTGGTACCAGGCCTTATGGAGGTACAAGGCCTCCCATTGTTTTTATGAGTTTTTTAATGACTTTGTCTCAGTTTTCAAAGATTTATTTTTAGGAAAGGATGCTCCCTGGATGTCTGACCAGGAAACCATGTTTTTGGACAAGAAGGGGACACTTGAACAAATGGAGAATTACAGCGTAATAATGATTTTTGGCTCCAAGTAAAATCTTGCTTTCCTTCCATGTCACATTATGGACATAATGTTTGTTACGAAAATAGCAAGGCAATACAACTATTGGTTGCATTTTTTCCATGAGAAGAGAAAAAATAAGTTTATTCCTCTGCCTTGGAAATTCGGGGACTTCATGTTCAGGAACGTCAATAAGATTAATGAATTCGCGGGCCATTTCAACAACTTGAACCTAAGATATGCTGAAAGGATAAGAGGGTTCGACCCTAATGGGATTTTTGTAGAACATTTACTAGTAGTTGGCTTCAACAATTATTTTGTCCATACACTCTTGAATGAAGACAGAGACAATGATGACAACACTCCTGCTCCTAACGCTGGTGACCTAGAAACATTTCAAAGCACAAATGAATTGTACAAACAACAGGGAAAAGGCCACGGTGAGAAGAGTGTCCAATCCCCAGTTGGCACTTTCGAGAGTACGACATCCCAGAGCATCGCTCCAACGACCCACCCCAGTAAGAAAGAAACCCACAATTCTTCAAACGGAGGAGGAGATAAGAAACCTCCTCGGGGTAAAATTAATAGTTCTCACAAGCTTCCCATGAGGAAGAAGAGAAAAAATGTTGTGGAACAAGCAAAAGAGCCTGAAACTAAAAGTGAAGACATGGAACTTGAGATTGATCTGGATAACATATTCCGTAATGTTGATCAGCCTAGAGACGGAATCCACCATAATCCCCTAATGAAAATAGTTGAGACCAAGATTTTTGATGAAGATGAATCCTTCGTATTCCAGAGCGTTTTTTTTACAGCGAATCTAAAAATTTAATTATTGAAAAGAGAGATGTAAAAAATAAGAAAGGGAAATCTCGTTCCAAGATTAACCTTAGGAACATGCAGTCGTCCCAAATCTCTCGAATTCACCGAGCAACCAGAGATTCTCTTGATGATTCCATTGGAGGCCTTGAGGCGGAGAATGCCAGACTGAAGGACCGAATCAAGGAATTGGAGGAAGCTTTTATTCCTATCCCATTTCTTGTAAGTCCTTTATCAATAACCGTGCCCGCCACCCCTGCAACCAAGTTAAAAGGATCCTCCAGCCTCCTCACATCGTGTAGAGGCTATGTGGAGAAGAATATCAAGAAAAGAATGGAGCTAAGTACTCAAGCCTGGGAAACATAAAAAAGTATAGCTTCTTTTGGAATGAGGGAACATGACTTCTAGGACTATTTGCACGCAGATTTAAAAAATGAAGAAGGTTTCTATCTAGCCACGGTCATCCTTTTTGGCAACAATGTCACCAACATGACATAAATGAGAAGAAGAGAAGAATATCTCCCCTCCCCAAACTGGATCAAATAATTAAATGCATGCTGGAAAGAGAAAGTAAAGAACCTACATCTCATTGTCCTATCATGTAAACAAGTCGTATCAAAGAAAGAAGAATTATTCAGAAAACTGACCGAAATAGACTTAGCTGGAAGTACCAACAAGGTCCAAGACCCCAAATTAATCCTCCACTCCTTGTCCTTAACCAAGCAAGCCCTCTATAAACAAGTTGATATTTTTAAGGGGTTGTCTTTAGAAAAGTTTTACGACATCCTTGAATATGATGAGGATGACATGAACAACTGGCTAGTGGACTATTCAGTACAAAATGAAGAAATTGAACAGGCTTTGCATAATTTTTCTATCGATCTAAGGGAATTAGAAAGTGAGCTTTTCAACATAAAAAACTGGCATGAGATCAACGTGGGCCCCATGAGAAGGTACATTGAAGAATGGATCCAAAGGGAAATCGACAAGCTCACCAACAAAGGGCAACAAGCGGTTGGCATGATTCCAGTAACCGTTGACGAGAGAAATAAAAAGGCATCAGTAAGAAAATAGCAAAGGGGGAGAGAGATACCATCATAGTAAGTATATACTGATCACATCCTTCTTTCTTTATCAATCCAATTATTCCACCTCTTTAAATAGAAATGTCTAACCAAAGACTGATAACTTCCAATTTCTTCTTTTCATGTCTTGCTCTCTACCGTCACCCACTTCTTCTTTCTACAATCCTATTTCTTGTACTTATTTCTTTTATGGTTGCAGGAGCCCCAATCCCAGTCTATATGACAACACATTTAAATTTCGAGGAATATGTAACAGACATTATTATTTTTTGATAAATTTCGAAGAAAACTACTTCGGGAACAATCTCGACGGTGCCTTGTAACCCTCTTTTCAGAATGCAAAGTTAGTTCTCTTTATGCATGTCGGTCATCTTCTTTTATTTTTATGTGCTCAATTTTTTTTATCTTGAACTATGTTGGATGTCAGGAAATTGTGTTTATTTAATTTGAATGTTTAATGTGTGTGATTCCTGATCCTATTTTCCAGGAATATTTTTTTCAAAAAACAAAAAAACATTTTCTATCGTTTTGTATTGCTTTAAGTCATTGCGACGTAAATTCTCTAAGTCCCACATTTGAACTATACACGCCCCAGGAAAAAATTAAAGAGGAGTACCACATCTATAAAAACGCAGTAGGATTGACATCTCGTTAGGTTGTCATTTCGGTCCTAACAGATTCAAGGGCCAACATACCCGTAAATACATTTGCAAGAATATCCGCAGAAATAGAAACCTTCAAAAAAAATTATCATTGCCAAAAAAATAATCAACTGGATGGACATGTTACAAATATACCAGTTGGTACTATATTGAACTGTCATAGACATCTTACAAATATTTATGTTCTTACAAATATTTCAATTGGATAGGCATGTTCCAAAGATGCCCTCTTCCTAGAGAGAAATTGCAGATCAACCTCTGCAAAGTGGGCTTGTTGCTCACAGACAAAAGTTTTAGGAAAAGGGCATCTTCCTCTGTCTCGAAACCTTATTTTCACATGGTTTAAATTAACTTCAATGAGTTGAAAACTCATGAAAATAAACAATCATGTTAGGTGTGTGTTAATATATAGAAAAAACTAGCAAACACAGAGGTCACACAAGAATATCAAAGAATCTTCGACACTGGACACATTTTCAAAAAAAATTATATTTGTTTCTTTGCCACCACATATAACTTTATTTATCCTAACACATATAGAGACAGACAAGCCAGATGATCTATTTAATAGAATGAAATGGATGTTGCTTACTTTGTCCATGGGAAAAATTAAAGAAGTGACTATGAAAATTGTGCTTAACTCTAAATATTGGGATGAAAGTTAGTTGGAAATATATAGAGATCATTATAAATGAATTTCATAAATACATTAAAGAGATAAAACCTACAAGGTAGGAACATAAATTTTGAACATGGCAAGTCAGACTGCAACAATATATCAAGTTACATGTGATGGGGATATCTGTGCTTTTTAGTATCTATCTGTTGCACTACTCGTAATAGGAAAATTACATAATCTTATTAAGAAAATAAAAGCAAGATGGACTTCGCAAAACACAGTATAATTAGAATGAGAATACTTTCAAAAACTAAATGGTTTCAATGATAGAATTGCTCTAGGAGATTAACGCTCGGGCAACTTCTTTTTCCGAAATGAATGTGACCCATCGATCAGTTTCCACTCTGCCATCTGGGCAACCTTGGCACTTTAGTGTCCCTGTTAAATTTTTACCGACCTGCCAATTTTAGAACTCCCTTGGCCATATTTAGCGATGGAACAAATTTCTCACAAAGTGACTTTCTCGCTAATTACTTGTTGACCCGATATTAATATAATATTATCATTAACTAATTCANGTCCCTGTTAAATTTTTACCGACCTGCCAATTTTAGAACTCCCTTGGCCATATTTAGCGATGGAACAAATTTCTCACAAAGTGACTTTCTCGCTAATTACTTGTTGACCCGATATTAATATAATATTATCATTAACTAATTCAGGAATTCGGGACTCCGGGCTTCGGGGGAATTTGTTTGTTCTAGAAGGAAAACTCTCGGAGTGACATTCTCCCGGAGTCATGTAGCAGCCTGACGTTATGGCTGACGTGTCGTAGAGTGCCACGTGTCCTTTTCTACATGGATACCACTTGTCCTACCTTTTGCTTGCCACGTGTCCGCGACAGTTTCCATGTGTCTCTGGTACTTTAGGCTTGTCATTCTCCCATAGTCCCTCCATACTTGTGCATTTATTCCCATACCAACCCGGTAGGGACTACACTACCATGCGACACCTGTTTAAGTGTATGTATATGAATAATAAACAAAATAATTATGTATTTGAATAATAATAAAAAAAATATGGATGAAGTATATGCATTGAGAAGTCAGAATGAGGAAATGAAATTCAAAATTGAACAATTGGAAGGGAACCATGAACAATCATCTCCAACAGACAACTCCAACTAGGGATCAAGGAATGAGTCAACAACATCTATTTGTCCACTTCCAGGCCTCAACGAGCCCGTGGCAAATGAATGGGAAAAATAAGGAATGCCAACCATCAAGCAAGAACTTGGTAGTTGATCAAAAATCATTATGTAATCTCCATGTTTTATTTTTGTATATGTATCAATGGTATTTTGTACCAGTTATACTCTTTACAGAATAATAGTAGGCTAATTTTTTAGAGAATTAGCAAGGGAAAATATATTGTCACTATAGAACCAGCTATGCAACAATTTTTTAGGGAGTTATGGGGTATTTTTGAAATTGATTATGTACTATGTGGTATTGACCACACCTTTTTAATGATTTAAAATTCTCCAGTTTTTGTGAAAAAAAAGAATAATAAACAAAATAATATAAATATGTATTATTTGAAAATTTGAAATAATTTTTATGATTTTAAATTTTCTTTTTCTATGTGTAATAACATTGATTATAAATTTTGGTACCTGGTAGTATATAAGTTTTATCATATTGTGTTTTTTTTTTTTTTCCTCAATAGTAGTGTCTATATAGGTAGTGGTCTTTTTAGTTCAAGGGGTTAGCTCAATTGGTTATAAGTAGGTGTTTTTTTTAATCCCCTTGGGTGGGGTGCACTAATTTACATTGATGGGTTTGTTAGGGATGCCATCCATGAGTGTGCGGAATCATCCCTTGAGTTTTCCTACAAGATTTTCCTTTGAAAAAGGTTGTTATCCTCCTACAAACATAAAAGTTGATGGTTGGAAGATGGATAGGCATTAAACAATCAATCCTATTGTAAATGTGGAGAGAATTGTGCCTGTAAAATATGCTCATGTGCCAAAGCTCGAATATAACCAATAGATTGTTTATCGCAACGATCTTAGGATTCCATAACCACTAGTAATAAATATTAAATTAGTTGATGCTTATGTATTTAGTAAAGGATTACATGACCATTACTAATGCATATTAACTTAATTGATATTTATGTATGTAGTAAGTTGATGCTAAGAGAGAGTAGGTACCTTTGGCAGACTTAGGTTTAGTAATTTGGTGAAGGATCCTCCAAGTTTGATTGCAAGCATGTTATGTAACTAGATGTAATGGTGGAGTCATAGTTGGGATGCAACTTGTTTGTAAAAATAATATAGTTTTAGTTAGATCAATAAAATCATTATCTTTATGTGATATGATGTTTTAAATTTTTGTTAGAAGTGAGTAACTTCAATATTATTTTAGGTTTCTAAAAACATTATTATTAAGCAGTTAAATAGTCATAGTGAAAATTAATGATGTTTTATGAGATTAATGTGATAAATTGGTCTTACACATGTGTTTCATTGGACTTGTATATTCTTGTAGTAAATTTATATCAAGTTGTTGAAATCTAGTGATACAAAAAGTTAGAGTTCTTATTAATCCAAAACTTTGATTAAATTTTTGATGATCTGCGTCAATTCATAATTCTGCAAAATCTTTAAGGGCATTGTTCCACCATTTACAAGCCTTGAATCATGGTAGAACTCTATTCTTACCTAAAAAAATTTGTTGGTTTCTTATCTATATTATGATAAAAAAGATGATCCATTTATTATAACATTAACTTACTCCAAAATAAGGAAAAAAAAACAATATGTGCATAATATATCTATTTAATTATAACTACCATAAAATCAAGGTCAAGGGCATGACATACAAAGAGGCACTAAACCTTCATCCAATATTTTAGTATATGAAACTCTTTCCACATAGGGGAAAGCACACATAAGGTACTGTTAACTTTAATAGAGGTGTTAAATAGTCTCTAAATTTCACAAGGTTTTGCAACAATATGATGGAAATTGGTGTGGATTTTGGATAGACTTAATAATTAGGTTTGTATTTTTACAATTTTTTGCAACAATATGATAGAATTGGGATGGAGTCCATACAATTTTATCATTAAATATGTATTTTTACATTAATTAAATGGTGTAAATGATTATTAACCAAATGTCATTAAATGTTCAGCTTGGTTACTAAGATAGTGCCAAAGGAATTTGAGATTTTTTTTTGACAGAAATGGTTAATATCATATTTATAAAAGATCAACGACCTTGTCGGAAATAAGTACATATCAAAACAATCCCGAGTCTAATACTAGGACTTATGGTACGTGATTCCAAGTTCACTAGCCTATATTTCCAGTTATCCAAAAATACTACATTCCATAAATCCTTACATGAATAAATTCAGACAAATTAATGGCCTAATAATTGACAAAAGCAACACATGATTATATTTTATTTCCTGATCGACCTCTCGTCACCATTGGTTGCGTTACCGATGATGTCTTTTTCTTCTTCCCCACTACTATCCAAACTTCTTTGATGGGTGGTGATGTTTTTGTTGATCCAACTATCCCCATATTTTCTTGATCTGGAGGACTTGTTTTCTTTGTTGTTGTCAATGTTGCTTCATCTTTATCGGCCTCATCTTCCCAACTTGAAAG
This sequence comes from Picea sitchensis, assembly GCA_010110895.2. Classification (NCBI taxonomy): domain Eukaryota; kingdom Viridiplantae; phylum Streptophyta; class Pinopsida; order Pinales; family Pinaceae; genus Picea; species Picea sitchensis. Next base: position 96,575 of record SNQJ01S0012507.1, read on the forward strand.
AGATGGGGAGCTGGGGAGAACCTTGCTTTCTATTCCCGTATCAAGAGTATCTGAAGCCTTAATGCTTTCTATTCCCGGATCTAGAGAATTTCAAGCCTTACTCTTCGATTGAGGGACATGATTTGAATGATTCGGAGGTGTCTCCTGAGTAGACATGCCTTTGGAATAGGGCATCAGATCTACATATGTGGAAGAATCATGGCTCAAAGAATTTAGGTCTGGAGAAGATTTCCGACTATTTTTTAATAATTAGTTGATGATCTTCATTGGAGCCATCCCACCAGGTTGATTTATGTTGTTGCTTCCCAACCTTCCTATTTCCCTTGGTGCATTGAGTTGTTATGTGCCATGTTTCAAAACAAGCCCTACATCGCAGGGAGATTATTTCATAGTCCAACTTTTGGGTCCAGGAGTAGTTTTAGCAGGCCAAAATAATTTATGTTGGAAAACATTTACTAAAATCCATTTCCACACAAATTCTGGCATATGAGGTAATGCTATGAATTATAGTTTTTTTACTTGCAAAATGAAACTTCCCTAATGTTGATCCAATATCTTTAAGAGAAGTTTCACCCCATAAATGCAAGGGCAGATTCAGAAGTCTGACCCAAGTTGGAGTAGAAGAGAGAACAACAATTAGAGGATTGAAGCAAGGAGTCCAAGGCATCATACACAAACTTGAGTTTCCCCAAAACCAGGAGCAAGGGTCAAGGATCATATCCCTATCTTCTGCAAGATCAAACTCGACAATGAAGAGACCCTTTGGGTAGGGGTGAATGAACAAATCTTCCTTAACCAAAGGCTTCCAATGAGATGAGATCCAAACATTGAGATCCACAAGCCGCGACCAAAGCCCATTAAATCAACAAATTAAAGCATTTACCCGAAAATAATCTTCCTCATCTTTAACTTCCTCACCCAAAAATAATTTAGAATTTTACACTACTAATAATTCTTACATTAAAATTCTTCTTACATTATAAAATGCTATGTTAAAGAAGTGTTGGAAAATCATTATACTATTAAAAAAAACATTCATATACTATTATTAAAATTATTATGCTAAAAAAGAATAATCATATGGTGTTATTAGACATTCAACAAATGAGAAAAGCAAATAAAACGAAGTACTAATAAATTGCTCTAAGAATTTATGTATTATTTTCTTAAGTGTTAGATTGTAATTATTATTTTTAAGTGCTAGACTATCCTGTTAATGGTTAAGTCAGATTGGGTCCACCTCAAGTGCACGTTAAGGTTGAGTAATTTGCTAAAAACCATTGAACAATGACCAAACAATTGTGATACCTCCATGTACATCTTACCATAATAGACTCCAAACACACGGTATCATACTCAACTATAAGGTACCATGATTGTAACTTACTTTGATTGTATCATTCCATGTCCTTTATGTAGAGGGTGCATTCATTGTTCTGTGGACAATATATGACACCTTGGATTAGACAAGAAAGTGCATTAAAGGTTCCTCACACAAGGTGTATGATACCTTTGAGATTATATATGTTTTTAGAGGTATAATTCAATGCAATTTTGGAAGATATGAAAGCATATTCTTAGGGTTTCCTCTTTGTTATTTTGGATATATTGAAGTTTTCATGGAGTAAATATTAAATGATAAAATGTTTAAATGATGATATGGTATATTTTATGTATTTTTTATTTTCATAATTTTTATTTTTGTTAATTAAATAAATCATCTATAAAGTGTTTTTTGAAATGTTATATTTATTAGAAGAATAAAATAATTCAAATTTCAAAAATATTATAAGATGTTTTTTTTTAATGTTATATTTATTAGAAGAATAAAATAATTCAAATTTCAAAAATATTATAAGATGTTTTCAATGTTGAGATCTCTCCTTATCAACCCTTAAAAATATTTCATTAATAGCTCTTTTCAAAATATTTTTCAAATTATTTTTAAATCTTTCATGGATGGTTCATTTAAAATATTTTTCAAACTATTCTTATTAATGGAAATGAATATGTGCATTTGTGTACGTGCTTGATACTTATAAAAAAATTGATATTTAAGACTTTATTAGGTTTGAGCTAGTTTAATGGCCACTAACAACTCTATTATTTCACATGGATGGAGCATAGTTGTTATTATTTCACATTCATTATTTCACGTGGATGGAGCATACCACACTCTTTAGGGAGAATCAAACTTTTAGAGAGAATATCATCACTTCCTCTTCATTGAGGATAACATAAATTTTGTCAATTACAATTTTTATGAATATAATTCAAAGGAGATGGTCACTTCTTTAAAACACACCTTTTCTTCTATGAAATATACAAATTTATTATAGTTTTCTTATTTTTATTTTGGAAGAATTTGTTTCCACTTGTCAATTGGGTCTAGTTCAAGTGGTTGTGGGATGGAGTGTTATCTTTCTCGCCCAAGTTTCATTCCATAAATAGTATGTTGAGCTTATAATGAGTATTTTATTAACTTAGTATAGTATCTCTAAGAAAATCTCATACTCTTTAACAATTTCGTTCACATACTCTTTTTAAAATAAGGAAGCTACTTAACTCATATGTATTTTTTCAAATACTTTTTATATTGGCTTAGATCCTTATCCCATCGAAATGGATTGGACATGTAGAACATTTTAGCCATAAGTACATCTCTTTCTTAAGGTCCCACAACTTTCCATTTTACCCAATAATAATAATAATAATCTAACTTTAAGGTTACAACCAAGCTAGATACCTTATAAGACTCCCTTGTTTGTGGGACAAGAGACTCCCTCTATACAATGATTTGATTGCTAAAGTCTACAAAGTGTACATACTCTACCCTTCTGGATTTGAATCCATAATCTCCTAGAAGAAAACATGTGTTCTTGATCATTAAACCTACTTAAATTATACATAAAAATCTTGATTATTACTCATGTCCTTGAACTTTGTTGACTCCCTCTCATAAAAAAAAAAACTGTATTACTGTTGAAAGATATCGATTAGACTATGGACGAGAGATATAGCATCCCATGGGTTATGAATAAAAGATATAGTGATATTTGAAAGTGAAGTGAGGGACGAAAAAGAGGTGAGTGGAGTATATGAGATTAAAAAAATTA
>SNQJ01S0012507.1:130416-152129 GCA_010110895.2 Picea sitchensis
TTGCTTGTCCTTCTTCTTGAGCACCCAACTCTTCCTTTTGGTTGAGAGGATAACGGTTTGGGGTAGTCACATAGTCTAGGCTTGTATCTATCACACTCTAATCCCCCTAATCAAAGAGAGACTTAAAACTTATTAAAATTAACTAACACTACATTCACAATATTGCACTTCAAGTCTAGCTATTTACTTTCAAAGCAATTTCATTTTTTCAAGTTGTGCAATTTTACATTTCAAGCAATTTATTTATCATGTGATTTTACTTTCCAAGCAATTTCATGTTTTAAGTCACTTTCTATCATTGTGGATATTTACATGTATTAGAGATTCTTTACTTTAGTTGTAAGCATTCTTGGTTCATTTGGAAATAATTGTCTAAGTTAATAGTCATTTCATTATCTGATTTATTGTGTAGATATTTCACCATCTAATTTATTGTGTGGATATTTTATGTCTCATTTCATATTGTAGATATATATATTATTGCTCATCTCAACAAGTACACTTTGGGTTTATTTTAGGCACTGGTCTATTTTGTTATATTGTAAAGAAAAGTTTTGCCCGTCATTAAAAGAATTGCATTTGCATTGTTTGCTTGTCATTGGGTTGGGTCTCTCTAATAAAAAACCAAATTAACTCCTAGATCACTAATTAAAACTAAACATAGTAAGTAGGGTCTACCCCCCTTGGCTTCCCTAGGAGTGAGCCTAGACGGAAGAGGTCTAGATTGAGGTGACAGTGGGTCTAGACTTAGGCTTGTGCCTTTAAGGACACACCAAGTGGGTTGGAGACTTCTCCACGTTTGTAGGTGTGTATAAGGATGGCAACATGCCCCTCCAAGGTCCTCCTTTTCTACCTCCACTCCTTACCTTACCTGTGAGGGCTAGGTCTGGTCCATCATCCTCATCCTTGTAACTGGTTGAGACTTGCTTTAGTCTTATCTCCTCTCCGATGAAAACATCCCACAATTTCTCGAAGTCATGTAGCTTCTCTTCACAATAGATAACTTGGGCAAAGTTGTGCCAAGATGATTTGAAGCCATTTAGACCAATCAAACTAGCTCATCATCTTTGACTTTGTCACCAACTGCACCAAGCTGGTCTCTTAGCTTTGCCAACTTTATTAGATAGCTAGTTATTGTATATGTCTTGCACATTTGGTTGCGGTGAGCTTATTCCTCAGGAGCATCTTATTGGATACATTCACACTCTAGTACATGGTTCCCAAGGCATCATACATCTCCTTGGCAGTGTTCTTGCTAGTGATATTAGATGATCCTTCACTGAATCCAATAGGATTTGCTTTGTGTTCACTACATTCTTGTTGTACTTTGCCAGATCTTTGGGATCTGTAGGAGGTTTGACCTCCTTCTCCACAAGGTACCAGAGGTTCACCACTTCCAGGAAGTTCTGCAATCTGCACTTCCATAGCACAAGGTTAGAGGAACCCTCCAGTGGGTGACTCTCTCACATACTAGGAATGCCCATTACTGCAACTCCACTGAACAAGCTTCAATCTCCACTCACTGGATCAACTAGGGTTTCATGTCCACATGCCAATCATTGGCATAGATCTACTTCAGTCACTAAAGTGTAGAGACATTGCCCATTGAAACCCTCTGACAACTCTCTTTCCTTCGAGGCTGACCTCTCCATGCATGGAATTCTAGAAGGCTTTAGATACACCACTCTAATACCATGTTAAACTTTTTCAGCACACGGTAACAGTCCTAGTCTGATTTTTAACCTAACTACTTTGGAAAACAGAAAACTGAAATCTCTATCAAAACTGCACTTTAATTTTTTATTAGGAACTGAAACACATCAAATTGAAGAAAGTAGCAGCAAGTACACAGATCTGAAACTCAAATCGCATTACTATTTATTATTCTTGAAAACAGGAAATACATGGAAAGTTTCAAACTCTATCCTTCACCCACTGCTTGCTACACTGTAAAACTGAATGAATAGAACCCATACCCTTTCCTTCTCCTTTATAGAGGAGGAGGTACATGAATCTGGACACAGGCACAGCAGCGCCTTAGCTGAAATAAACCTAAACCCTAAACTCTAGATTCATTCCAGGCCTCGGGATTAGTGCTCTCAACCTGCATGAAGAACTATTCTTATGAAGGTGCACCCAGTAGAGGAGAGTGCAAATATGCTTGCATCTATCTCTCTCTTCTCAGGATCTGTGCCCCATCTATTCTTGGGAACTTTCCACATGCAAAGTGCCCTAACTAATTGTGCATGCAACTACTAACTAAAGCAAACTCAGAAATAGAATTGAACTGCTAAATATAAAACAGCATCTAAACTGGAACCGAACTGATGATGGTGCATGCATGCGCCCTCTCTCTCTCTCTCTTTCCCCCCCAAGAAATGCTCCTGTCCCCTCATTCATTGCTGTACAGATCTGCTGAAGGAGGGCATACTGTTGCTTCTGTCATTAATGCAGCTATACAAATTACTGAAAGGAATCTCTGCTGGAGTACCTTCTCTGCAAGTGCCCAGATCTTTGCTTGCTGCTGCCATTAATTGTGCACTGCAACTGTACTTTTTTGCTGATCTGTTCTTTGCGCCCAGGTCTTGGAGAACTCATTCCAAGGTACAAAAATTAACAAGACAATCTTGGCTTTTTATTTTTCATTTTCTCTTTTTATATTAGTGTTGAACAAGGGTTCAAAATATTGTGTTTTCCATGTTTTTCACATAGACAATTCGTTAATATTTCTAAAAATTCTTAATTAATTCCTATAGTAGAAACTAAAGAACAGCAATGTCAATATAAGAAGCAATCTACTCTTCATAGTTGTCTAAAAGCAATATTGTCAAGGAATTTGGTAAGTGCTCTGATTTTTGGTAAAAATTACAACTTAACTGAAAAAAATCTGTTGACTGTGGGAAGCCTCATTTTGCAGGTTACCTGGCACAATTGTCAAATGTGTTGGAATATATATCTAACTACTATGTATGCTATCTTATTTGTAAATTATCTCTGATACTTCCATTTCCTTTATTAGCTTCCCTTGCATAACTTGTATAAAACTCTTTTCATGCCTTGCTTCTCAAATTGCAGCGCTGCCTTCTCTGCTAGCTCAGATCCCTTCAAGATCAGTATATCTATTTACAAGGCCCCAATTTATCCAGCTATTCCTTGACAAGATTTTCTGCCAATTTACAGGACAAAACAGGCTCAGAAGATGGACACGAAATTGGCATACAAGATAATTCAGTGAGTTTGCCTTCTCTGCTAGCTCAGATCCCTTCAAGATCAGTATATCTATTTACAAGGTCCCAATTTATCCAGCTATTCCTTGACAAGATTTTCTGCCAATTTACAGGACAAAACAAGCTCAGAAGATGGACGCGAAATTGGCATACAAGATGATTCAGTGAGTTTACATAAAGATCAAGGTTTGTGTTATTTATCTCAGTTATATTTCTTTTCCATGTTGAATCTATGATTATCACAACTACGAGTGTCATAAAATTACAATCTGGGATTCATATTGCAAGTATTTTGGAAAGTGAACATGTTACATTCTCTATGGACTTGTAGCCGACATTTTTAAAAACCTTAAGTAACTGGAGGGTAGCTTTTTTCTAATGAGATTTCTCACAATCAACCAACGTTTAGAATGTTTTATCTAAGCTTACATTCTTATTTTCTATATACTGCATAGATGAAAACAAGATCAAGATTTGTTTTCTTATCATACCTGGTATTCTAGTTATTTCTATGCTTGGGAGAAAGTAGTAGTAAAAGGAGAAATGCATCTTTCATGTAAAGAAAAATGCATGTCTTCAATGCCATTATGACACAATGAGAGGAAGTGATTGAAATATTTTAAAATGCTAAACTGAGAACCACTCTAGGATCAACTTCCTAAGGTTTTAGATTTTTTAGTTACAAATCCCTGGTAAGTGGTATGTCTGCTATGGCTTTGGGACCGATGCCTTAACTTTATGATGGGTAAGAAATTCTTTTATTGGGCTTGATTGCTGGGTCATGTGTGGATCTTTCTCTATAGGTGGCAGATTTCTTTGGAAATGTCTTTTTTGGGAATTTATGCTGCATATAAAACTGTTAAACTTGGTTAACTTATAATCCAGGGCTCAATGCCCACTGGGGTTTAAATCTGGGTCATTAACATAGTGACGTCCTGTCTCAATCACAAGAGCACAACCCAACGGACTTTGGAAATGTCTTTTCACACAGGGGATGGGGTTGTGAGTGATGTTGACCATAGTAAAGGTTTCTCAAAATGGGAAAAATTCCCACAATAAATGTGGAAACACAGAGCATGGAACTTGGATGGAAAAGATGGTGAATTCCTAAGGTATTTGAGATGGGCATTTTTACAAGGTTAGAACTTAGAAGTTGATGTTTTAGGACATGATTTTGGTATTCCTTTATCATGTTTGCATGTTGAAAAGGTACTTGTGCTTTCAAAAGAAGCCTACATATTAAGGATATTTGGGGAACACATGCTAGTCTTTTTAATTGCACTTTAAGCAAGTTGGGGTTTGTCTAATAGATGGTATTTGCCAACAAATAGTTATCAGGTCAGTCCTTAGAGAGTTATTTTATTTGAACTCAATATAGTATCCAATAGCTATTTGCCCACAATGCCACAGGCCAGTTCAAGGGGGTCTTCACTGGAGTTAGGGCTTAGGGTCCAATTCAGGGACCAATTCTAAACACCATAGTAGCCAAGTTATTGGTGGAAAATTTTAATCCAATTTGAGTAGGCGAACTAGGTTATACTTTCCCTAGGAAATTCCCCTCAGTCAAAAAAATTTAGTGGTCATTTTACATAGTAGAAATGAATGGTTTTATGGTTGATAGGACTTGACCAGAGGGCTCAAATTGGCTTTAACCTATTTCAGAGATAAACATTAAAATTATGCTAAGACCTAAGCTCAATTCATGTTTATTTTGCTTGTTTGACATTTCATGATTGCAATGCTTCAGAAAAGCCAAGGTGGCTCCTTTTTGCACCGAGAGTAGCGAGGTGCTATACAACCCAGTGTGGGGGAGATGTTGAAGTGTTAGTGTGATGAAGCGTTAGCGTTAATAACAATACATTTAAAAAACAAACATAAAAGTCGACTCAATTAAAAATAATAATAATAATCATCATAAAAATAAAGTCGGCCTAATTAAACAAAACAACAATTACATGCACCGTGTAAAACTTGACATGGAATGAAATAATAATAAAAAAAATTACACCTTAAGAAATTGGATCCCTCTCGGTGCTTGATAGATCCGGGTTTAAGATGGATCTACGCTAGCCTAGATAAGTACTGATCAAGTTTAGCTGTGTTACTGGATCTGCGGGGTCTGGACATTGGATCCGGATTCGGATCTGCCCAGATCTGTGAGGGTCCTGCCAGCAAAATGGAATCGTTTTAGCTAGAAATGGATCTTTGAAGCCTGAAACAGATACTGCATTTTGGAAACGAATCCCAAAAACTAGGAAACATATCCCAATCCAGCCGACCCCACATGCATGGATCCCAAGGGAAATTCATCTCGATTTTAGGTTTTTGGTAAATTTTTAGGGTTTTGGCCTCTAGGATTATTTTATAAGCACCCTACCCCACTTCCAAGACAACAAAAAGTGATCGACTGTCTCTAGTGGTCAGGGTCCAGGCTTTGAAGTTTGAGCAGAAAGTGCCAGTGGTCGTTAGGAGAGTCCAGACTCAGCAGTCAGCTCGGGAAGCATAGTGAGCAGTGGGAGCGTGTCTACCTACAGGTTTGAGGTATGTATTTTATTAGAACTTTAGAGTTGCAATTGAATAGAAAGTTAGTGATAAACAAATACTGCATCTGCTTATTGTCATTTATGTTATCACTTTTACTATTATACATATAAAGATTCACAGATTGAAAAATAGTAGAATACATCTATTCCAACACCAGGTACTCTGGTTATTGCAAGTCCTTAAACACTGTGTTCATGTGGGTTTCAATTGCATTGTGTTCTTACTACATAATCTTCTAGTGCAGATGTTTATTCTTTAGATTCCTTCCTTCTGTAGAACTCATGGCATGTTCTGTTGGAGCGTTTGTAAATAAGCCAAAAACTGAAACTTATATTTGAGCTTTTAGTTTTGCTTTAGAAGATTTCCAAGAGAACTCAGCATTTCTAAGTTCTAACAGATACTCCTCCTAACTTATGCTCCAAATTCATTCACATAAGATGCTCCTACCTATATATGAAAATATATATAAGGTTTAAGCTACTAACCTAACCCTAGCTATTTATTCAATATATAAGCTACCCACATACATGGTGAGATTTGAGCTTCTAACCCTTGGTATTTACTCAACATGCTTCTACTAGATATATGCTAAGTTACTAGGAAATGGATATGGATATGAATATGCCATATTTTTGAAAAGCTAGGATCTGGATACAACGGGGAAACGCGACATATAAAAAATATAATAATATTTTTTAGAACTGAAAAAAACATATTCAAAGTTAATAATCAAAACCATTCATGAGTCTCAACATTAGAACTAAAATCATTAGATAATTTATAAATTTGTAGACTGAAATCATGATGCATCATGCCTCATACAAAAAGGATAAATAGTAAATACAAAAATGAGTGTATCATCATAGAACACTCTACTAATATGATAATGTACAATAGGTCTAGCTACAAATCTTGAAATGGGTCTACATCCTCATCATTTGCATATTGCAACTCTACATCATGAATAGATGAGGGGGGCCCGGGAATGTTGGAAGTTGTCGTAGAAGGATGGACTGGTGGTGTAACATCTTCAATTAGGTTGAGGTGAGTCATGGCATTAAGTGTCATGTTTAAGTCAGAGATCTCAGGCTTCAAATCCCACATCTCTCTTGGCCGACGGCTTGGCGGCTGCCTACACGTCGACTGCCTACATGTCGGCTGCACCACTGCCAAGTTTCTCCTCCGTGTGGCTTCCTCGATCTCTCCAGCCACCAATGACTTCAAATCTCAACAACCTACGATTTTACTAGGCGGCTTTGCTCTCACCCTTCGGCGTGGCCCATTCTGCAGTAGTATCATGATCCCGCTGATTCGTTGCACCTGCTATAGGATTCCGCCAATTCACTCCACGATGTCCACGCTCCTGTTGCCTAATGGTTCTTCCCTGCTGGCGCCCAACTGTCGATACTCCATGTACAACCAACTTCTTTTGATTTCGGCCGCTGCAGCAAATGGCGACTACTATTTTCTTCTCCGCGAACTCTTCTACAGCCGACGGTTGCAGTCGTCACTTACTCTCGACCACTAGATAGCCCGTTCAACATTTGTTCCTCACACGGCTAGAGTCTCCTTAGATCACTGCAAGACGATCTACCTCTCAGCCTGATACACCACTCTCAGCAGATTTCTTAGCCCATGCGTCTGTATCGTACGCCGACCGTATCGTATGACCCTTCTTTTTAATGTCTTTTACCCAGCGTGCAAATTTTTTGAAGATTTCCATTGCAGGAATCCGATCTTGCGCAACTTGGCTTCCTTCAGAGTCTTGGCTTTGATACCATGTTGAATTTCCCTAAAACTAGCACCCGATTGTTAACTCATACAAAAAACGCTTTATTAATTAACAACATAGCTAGGTTACTCAATGAAAATCAGCAGAAGCGTAAAACATAGAAACCAATAACACACATTGCACAAGAGATTTGGGGTAAACACCCTTGGAAAAACCCTTGCTGGAAAACGAGTTCTGAGTTTGATTTTATTGCTAAAAATCCTGGGCTCCCGTCCTGGGATAATGGCCGATCAGAGGAATTACAATGCTGCAACTGATAGCCTAGCCCACCTGGCTGCTATCTCCCTCGTTGCCCCTTTGTACACTTTCTCAACGCTGCCCACTTAGAGACAAGTACATGAGCAAGACTCCCTCTTGCTCCTATGTACTCATTGTGTGCCTCTCACTCTCCTTAGATATGCTTTTATAATCTCCTAATGACTAAAACTCTATCTCCAAAGTGATCAACGATCAAGATCTGATCTTGATCTCTTGAGATCAATGGCTATGACTTAATCTCTCATTGAGATGACTTAAATAACTTAAGTCACTCAACTTTACAAAAAGTCACTTTAGTCATTAAATAAAAGCCACTTCAACAATAAAGTTGATATCTGGAGAGTGTCGCTCGGACACCTATGCATGCTAGGCACTGCCAATGCAGAATTACTTGTCCGAGCTACCTCAAAAAATAACACAAAAATATCAATATGTAAGATCACTAACTTCATGTTGAGAAGACAACAAACAATGATGAAATGGAAAGCCAACATTTGTGTGCAAGTCACATCATGGTTGTAATTTGTATCTAATTACTTAGGTACAATTTACAATATAGATAAGTCATATTCAATAATATTTGTCATTCTATTGGTTGCAAGGTTATGCAAAACTTCTAGCCTTGGTTGAGAGACATTCTTGCAAAAACATAGTAATCTTTTAGCTTTTATCGCTTTAGAATTCCCTAAGCATCTCTGGCCTTATCTTCTGTATATCTCTTAATTCTAATTTTCTTGTGAGAGAGATTAAACCCTTATACTTTGCATTGCCATAGTAATACTACCATAGATGTATAGCTTTTACATTGTGTTCTCCATTCCAAAGCAACTCTCTAGTCTCATCTTATTCTTTTTTCTATGCTATTGTTGCACTTCAAATTTATTGGGAAATAAATTCCGTGATACTTACCTGTAGTGTTATATTTTGGTAAGAATCTCAAGATAATGAGATCTTTTTATCTAGAAGAGAAGAAGAGGGGACTCTAAGAGTTAGAGCTAGTTTCACTCTTATTCTTGACTCACAATTGAACTAGTATAGAAGTTAAGAATTGATAGTTGTATGGTCACCATTGTGACATTGATACTTCCAAGTAAGATGCAACATTATATTGACTAGATAGAGTAGAAGGATTATGGTTATGGATTGCTAACTTCTTCCTTTGTAACCAACCTCCAAAGATTATTGAATATTTTAATGTAAACAACAAATTCAACAGATCAAGATATAACTTATGAAAAATGTAAAATAATTTTTTTTGGTAAAGATTATGTCACATTTTTAATCACTAAAGATGGATAGCAGATAAGACAAGGGTTACAAACTGCTTGCAAAAAGTCGATAAGAATTCGATAAGGCAAGGTTGCTAGCAACTAAACCAGTATGAAGTTGTTAAAGGTTTATGTGCAATTGGAAAGTTCATCTACAGATTTGCATTGTTGTAAAAGTTTGAACCCAAATGAGTAGTCAGATACCTAGAAATCTATCCATGCAGCAGCCATATATCTTGTGTTACTGAATCCACGGGGTTTGGACGTTGGATCCGCTTTTCAGATCTAGATTCGAATCCGGATCCGCCCAGATCCTTGAGGGATCCACTAACAAAATGGATATGTTTTAGTTGGAAATGGATCTGTGAAGCTTGAAATGGATCCCAAAAACTAGGAAACATATCTCAATCCAACTGATCCCACAGGCATGGATCCATTAGGAAATTCATATCGGTTTTAAGTTTTTGGTAATTTTTTTTAAGGTTTTGAATCTTTGACCTCCAGGATTATTTTATAAGCACCCTACCCCACTTCGAAGACAACAAAAAGTGATCGTCTCTCTCTATTGGTCAGGGGCCAGGCTTTGAAGTTTGAGTAGAAAGTCTAGTGGTTGTTAGCAAAGTCCAAACTCGGTAGTTAGCTTGGGAAGCACAGTGAGCAGTGGGAGTGGGTCCACCTATAGGTCTGAGGTATGCATTTTATTAGAACTTTAGACTTGCAATTTAATAGAAAGTTAGTGACAAGATAAGATAAATATATTAATGTCCAACTAATGACCATCGAAGTAGGTCAATGGGACTGTTAGGTACAATGATGTCCATACAAAGCGGGAGCGCTAAGGTAGTTCCTATATAAATGCAAGAAGCATAAGTAAAATAGAATAGAAGTCTAATCTAAACCATAGAAGGCCAACACCAAAGATGGAGAGGTGATCCAGGAGAGAGATGTACAAAGTGAGTGGATCTAGTGTCTATGGCGCTAGTAGTACGAAGCTACTTTGGTACAAAGGAATCATCTCTCCTACCATTCGAGGCCGAATGGAGAAAACTCAAGATAGATCTCTATCCAGAAGAAGAATCGGGAGAGGAGATGGAATATGTGTTGTGCTTCCATCTAGAAGGAAGAACCCGTTGTTGTGACCTAGAAGATATCCTCTGGCGACTGATTTGTCTGCAAATATGAGGCTTGGACTGGTGATGCCGCTGGGGCCTTACAGAAGTAGGAATGGTGCCCCGTGTCCTCACTAATCTGGGGTCAACTCTATCCATCTGCCACTTGCTGCCCCTAGTTGGGAGCACCGTAAAAATGAAGTGATTTGTTGGGTGGAAGTTGGTCCAGGATGTGGATGTGGTTGGAGTATAGAAGAGCAGAGACAGAGGGCCTCTTGCGTGTATAAGGCCAGACATTGTTGGTCAGGGTACATAAATAAATTGCTAAGCGTCTGTAGCTCTCTGAAAAGACAGTGGAACTGTCTTCGGATCTCGTAGTAAATGGCAACGAAAGATGAAGTGCTTCCCTATCTCAACCTCTCGAAGGTGGCACAACTGGAAGATCTTGTTTGATCGGTCAATCTAATGGTCAGTCTCAATCTGCAGTCTAGGAGAGCCAACTCTGAACTGGCCCAAGGGGATCAAAAGAGCTTGCATCAATGGTGAAGTGTGTAATGGGGTCGAACAATGAGTCCATCCCTCATAATCATGAAATGCTCAGCATAGAAGCCCATCTTTGGACGTAACCCACCCTAAGGGTTTATCCAAGTGACTCGTACAAACTTCCTATAGATATCCTCTTCGATGATTGTGTTCATCTCCTGTCTGGTAGGTAAGAGGTGGTAGGGTGCATCAAGGGAATATCTAAACAGAGGGAGCCGGTCCATCGTAATACCAACAGATTTGAATGGAGGGAGCCGGTCCATCGTAATACCAACAAATGCTAGGAGATCCGAGGCCTCAACATATGAGTATTGAGAACGAACTGAATAACTAGTTAATGTGATCGATTGTGATGAACAGTAAGCCAAGTATGGATACCGGTTTTGTCTTATTGTAGTATCAACGAGATGTCGAATGCGGTGCATGAGTGATATGGGGCCAAACATTGTCTCAAGTTGAAAGGGTCGAGCACCAAACTCTACGAGGATGATAGGCTGAGGCACTGTCTACTTTCATCTAATGATGCGACAAAGGAGGATGATTTGAACTCTCTGTTAAAGACTAGTCAAACTCTAGTAAACCAGGGCCCCAAACCTCAGAACCGTATAAAACTGTGGATCGGACAAGAGTGTCCATGAGCGACATCTTGGACGATGTGTCCTGAAGATGGTTCCAGAAACATTGTCTCTCAAGAAGGGGTCAAGGATCCGTATCCCTTGTTGACTTGGGGCTGAAGAGCATGTCGCAGGCTGAAGCAAGGTCTTTGTTGGAAATATTGTTGTCATTGATGTCAAAGACAGGGGGAGACTATAGATGTCCAAGATAAAGTTTGCAAGATGGAGATTGTTGAAAGTATTATTTTTGGTCAATTTGGATACCCTATCTTTGAAGGCATTTTTACCCTGCATACCTAGCTCAAATGGGAGCACAAGTTATATGGTTGGAAAGCTTATTTTGACACCTTTCCAATGGTATATGGAATTCCCTCTAACTCCCTAGGAATGAGGAGATATGAATTTTTTCGTCCGACAACCCAGCCAAAAATTGAGGTCGGCTCAACCAATCTTTACAGGTTGGCCCGAAAAGTGGGGACAAAATTACTATAAATATAGGATAAAGTTTTGCATTTTGAGAGCAACCAAGCAAGAGAGATCAAGTCTGAGGTGGGCTAAAGGTGTTGGGGTGTCTCTTTGGGATCTAGAGGTGTGCAAGAGAAATCTAAGGGACTCTCTTTTGGTCTTTCTTATTCTCAAGGTATGCTATGAGGTTGTAATGTTGCTGTGAGGTTGTGATGTTGTTGTGTGCACTACTATGAGGTTGTGATGTTGCCATGAGTAGATGTTGCCGTGAGTGGATGTTTCCGTTAGTGGATGTTGCTGTAAATGGATGTTGTCGTGAGTAGATGTTGTCGTGAGTGGATGTTGCCGTTAGTGGACGTGGCCGTGAATGGATGTTGCCGTCAGTGGATGTTGCCGTGAATGGATGTTGCCTTTCTGTCAGTAGATGTTGCTATCAATGGATGTTGCCATCAGTGATACATTATGGGAATGATGCTATGAGGCTTGCTAGGGTTTGAAGGATTTTGTCTATGGAATGAAGCATGTAGGTGAAGCCAAAAGTATTCTATGTATGAGGATCTTGGATTGGTGTCTACACATATCTTGTTAAGTTGGTGTTCAAGTGAGGGGATTGGGTCTCCAGCAGGTTGGTGCCTGCAAATATTGTAATAGTAGGTTGGTGCCTACAAGTGCTGCTGGGTTGGTGTTCAGTTGAGGAGATTGGTGTCTCCAGTAGGTTGGTGCCTACATCTTGCTGAGTTGGTGCTCAGTTAAGGAGATTGGTGTCTCTAGTAGGTTGGTGCCTACAATCTTTGTAACAATAGGTTGGTGCCTACATGAATTTATAAAGATAAATTTTATGGTTTTCTCCTGATTGGGTTTCCATGTTAAACTCTGTGCATTATGATTTGAGTTTATATGTGATTATTGTTTCTCAGCTAATGAATTATGGATGAATGGTTAAATAAATTAAAAGTATCTTATATTGATTCACCCCCCCCTCTCAGTATAAGCATAAGTTCAACAGTCTTGTGAATAGTACCCCATATAAGTGTATGTGATGGTGATCTCAATCTCCTCTCCTCTAAAAAAGAAATGGTGATCAAAGAGGGTCTTCTTCGATTCGTTGAAGATCATGACTTCGGTTTTACCCAGGTTGACCATCAACCAACGAAGATTACAAAATAGGGCCAGGTCATCTAGCTGTCTTTGCAACCCCTCGGGATATGAGGCTAAAAGGATCACATCATCTACGAAAAGTAAGATAGAAATCAGGACCTGGTGGAGAAGGAACCCATTTCTGTCCTGAATGCTCTCATGCAAGAAGGACTCCAACTCTTCAATGTATATCCCAAACAATGTGGGGGACAGGGGGCAAACCCCATTTGACCCCAACGGTACTCCTAATAAAAATTGATATCCCATATGCTGTGCGTAAACGACCAAGGACCGACTTGTCTAGGCGCATGATGGTGGTCAGTAAGGTCTTTGAGATACTGATGACTCTAAGTCTCTGGAACAAAGCCTCCTAGGGGATGTAATCAAAATATTTCCGAAAGTCCACAAAGCAACAATAAAATTTTGAAGAGTGATGCCACAACTCCTCAATGACGACCATGTGTGTAAGAATGTGATCATTAGTCTGGTCCTCAGGTCAGAATCCAGCATGTCCTCTAGCTTTAGGTTGCCTCCTCTCAAGATCCCCAAAGAGCTTCAAATGGAGGATCATAGCATAGAGTTTTGAAAACATGTAGCCAACCATGATCGTCCTGTAGTTGTTGGGATTTGAATTTGCTTCTTGTCATTCATGTTATCAATTTCACTATTTTACATATAAAGATTTATAGATCGAAGAATAGTAGAATACCTCTGTTCCAACCCTAGTCACTCTAGTTGTTGCAAGTCCTTAAATACTGTGTTCTTGTGGGTTTCAATTGCATTGATGTTCTTACTTCATAATCTTCTAGTGCAGATGTTTATTCTTCAAATTCCTTCCTTCTATAGAACTCATAACCAAATGTTCAAACTTATATTTGAGCTTTTAGTTTTGCTTTAGAAATTTTCCGAGAACTCAACATTTCTAAGTTCTAACAGATACTCCTCTTGTTACTCTTGCAAACTTCTGCTCCCAATTCATTCACATAAGATGCTCCTACCTCATATATATATATATATATATAAGGCTTAAGCTACTAACTCTAGCTATTTATTCAGTATATAAACTACCCGCCTGCGTGGTGAGATTTGAGCTTCTAACCCTAGTTATTTACTTAACATGCTTTTACTAGATATATGGCTTCTGCATGTACATATTTCTAGGTATTTAACTGTTCATTTGAGTTCAAACTTTTACAACACTACAAATCTGCAGATGAACTTTTCAATTGCACATAAACCTTTCAATAACTTGATATTGGTCTCGTCGCTAGCAACCTTGCCTTACCGAATTCCTTTTGACTTTGCAATCAGTTTGTAACCCTTGTCTTATCTTCTATCCAGCTTTAGTGATTAAAAATATGACATAATCTTTACCAGAATAAATTTTCTTTTACATTTTGCATAAGTTATATTTTGATTTGTTGGATTTGTTGCTTATATTAAAAAATTCGATAATCTTTGAAGGCTCGTTGCAAAGAAAGAAGCTAGGGATCCACAACCATAGTCCTTCTACTCTATCTAGTCAATATAATGTTTCTTACTTGAAGTATCAATGTCACAATGGTGACCAAACAACTATCAATTCTTAGCTTCTTTACTAGTTCAGCTATGAATTAAGAATAAATGTGAAACTAGATCTAACTCTTAGAGTCCTCTCTTTTAGATAAAAAGATATCAATATTTTGAAATTCTTACCAAAATAGAACACTACAGGTAAGTATCACATAATATATTCCCCAATAAATTTGAAGTGCAATAATAGCATAGAAAAAAGAATATAAGATGAGATTAGAGAGCCGTTTTGGAGTGGAGAACATAGTGTAAAAATTGTAGGAAAAATTATTGACATCTTCAACATGCTAGCACTACTATGGCAATGCAAAGTATGGGGGATTAATTTCTCTCACAAGAAAATTAGAATTAAGAGATATACAAAAGATAAGGCTAGAGACGCTTAGGGAATTTTGAAGCAATAAAAGACAAATTTTACTATGTTTTTGCAAGAATATATCTCAACCAAGGCTAGCAGTTTTGCATAACCTTGCAACCAATAGAATGAAAGATATTGTTGAATATGACTTATCTGTGTTGTAAGTTGTACCTAAGCAATTAATTACAAATTACAACCATATTGTGACTCATACACAGATATTGGCTTTCCATTTCATCATCTATTGTTTGTTGTCTTCTCAACATGAAATTTGCGATTTTACATATTGATATATCCTTGTATAGAATACATAATTTATTTTTTCACTTAAATTTTAAGTTAAACATCGTTTAAATTTTTTTCCCTTGTACAAAATACATAATGCCTGTGAATATGTAAATGCTTTCTAAATTCTATGTTTAAGGCTTAGTATGAAGACTTCAATCTTCTATCACAGGCATGGAACCATCACAATAGAGTGAGGGGGAAAATGTACCACATGCTTCCTCTGTCAATAAAGGCCCCAGATCTTCTTTATGACAGTATGTGGAAATCCCCAGCAAAAATCCTGGGGGTGGTTCATACAAATGGAGATGTAGTGAATGCAATAACATCTGAAATGGCTCATACACTAGGGTGAAGGCCCATCTCACAGGGTTGACTAACACAGGGGTGTTGGTATGTGACTGATGTTGCTGATAGGAGACAGGCTAAGGGAAAACTCCTTGTGCAAAGCTATGTTGCTAAGCCTCCAATGCCATCTAGACTAATGGTTGTGAGTAATAAAAGGCCTAATTTGGGACCTCTTGAAGCAACGTTTAATAACGAAGGTAGAGAAGTTGCTAATGAGCATGTAGCTTGTTGCATCTATGCAAATGGGCTAGAATTCAATTTGGTGCGCTCCACTTATTGTCAACAAATGATTAAGGTGATCAATGAAGTGCCAAAAGGGTACAAGAGCCCTAGTTATGAAAAAGTTTGCACCCTGTTGACATTAGAAAGAAAATATGTAAATAGACAGTTACAATCAATCCAAGATACATGGACGAAAACATGGGTGTCCATCGTCTCTGATGAATGGAGAGACCAAAGAAACCAATATTTAATTAATGTTATTGTAATATTGCCCTGAAGGGACAATGTTTTTGAAGGCTATTGATTGTAGTGGAGTGGAGAGGGATGCAACGTTCATTTTTACATTTCTTATTGATGCAATAGAAATTGTGGGGCCATAGAATGTTGTCCAAGTCATCACGGACAACACACAGGTTTGTAGAGTTGCAGCGTCGATTGTTGAGGGTTGATACGATCACATCTTTTGGACTCCATGTGCGGTACATTCATTGAACCTTATGCTTGCTAAGGTTGGCGAGACCGAGTGGATCAATGTAATATATGTAACATTGAAGGAGATCCAAGTGTTCATCACTAATCATTCGATGTCCCAAGCCATACGGGGTCTTGCAAAATTGAAGTTACTCAAGGTACTCCATTTTTAATCAGTATTATTTGTTTTATGATTTCTTAATTTTTATAATTTAATTGTATATGATTTCTGATTTGAGATTTTTAATCAGTATTATTTCTTTTATGATTTCTTAATTTTTATAATTTAATTGTATATGATTTCTGATTTGAGATTTGACTTTCCAAAACTTGTAGGTTGTTGAAACCCGTTTTGTCTACCACACTTTAGTCATAAAGAGACTTGCAGAGGTTAGACAAGCATTACAAGCGATGATCATTGATCCTCTTTGGGAGTTGTGGAGGACTTCCACTTTTGATAGAGGACAAAAAATTAGGTCTATCATTCTTGATGATCTGTGGTGGGACAAGGTCCAATACCTTATGCGGTTTACAAAACCAATCATGACCATGATCGGGACATTTGACACATATATGTGTTGCTTGGGGGAAGTCTATGAAAGCATAGATAATATGTAGCGAAATTATCAAGGCAAATGATACTAATCCCCTTGAGCTATTTTACCATGAAGTGAAGGACTTAGTTGTTGATTTTGTAGCTTCGGAAGGTATTCCCACTAGAGGCCAAGGTGCCAGGCATGTGGGAATTTCCGTTGGCACTAGTTTTGCCTTTTGTTTCGTCAAAATCGGCCTAGAAATGAGGCTAGGGCCTCATGGGCAAGATGATGGGTCTTGTGGGCTTGTGATGGGGTTCCACACCCACAAGAGGAGATTAAAGTATTCTAATTTAATGTTGACTTGTGAAAGGGCTCTTTGACACACCCTTTTGGACTTGTATAAATAAAGGTTAAGTCATTGTGACATTAGATCATTGTGCAAGGATGGAGATAGCATAAGTGAGGTGCACTTGTGCTAGGAGCTTGGAAATTTCAGCAAGGAGAAATCTGAAGTTGTGAGACAATCTGGCCTAGGGGTTCTTGGTGATTTTTTGTTTTTGTTTTAGGACAAGGAAGGCTTTTGATTTACAGCCACATGTGTGAGGAGGAGAGAGAAGCAGGGTTGCACATGTGAGAGGAAGGTACAACTCTATGGTTCACACGTGCGAGGGAAAAACAATACGAAAATTTCACACGTGAGAGGAAAGGCCGCACGTGTGGGCAGTTTCTGGCAGGTCTGCAGTTCGCACGTGTGAAGAATTTCAGGCAGATTTTACAGTCCGTACAGGTTGATGTCAGCAGGTCGTATAGGTGACTGCTGGAACAGATTTGCAGGTGACTTCTAGGTATTTGCTGAGTTTGTATTTTTGCTGATTTTACTGTTTATGAGGAGGACAAGTTTGTCTTGAATTTTGGTCAAAGTGTGTTGAGTAGGAGGGCTGGTTTTGCCTTTAGATTTGCTGAATTAGATAAAATTTACATAACAAAAATTTGTCTTAGTTGTGTTGATGATCCATCTTTGATATTTTATGTTTATGCTGCATATAATTTTCAGTGTAAAATTGTTCAATGATATCAACTAGGGTTTGACTGTTAGCTCACTAGGTAGCAATTTTCAGATCTGAAAATTGGTCACATTGAGTGCATATGTGAAAATTGACATGGTATCAGAGCTTGGGATCTGAAGAGAAGAGGAACATCTTGAGACGTAATTTTGGCTACAACACTGGAAGAGTGTTGTTCTTGTTCTGGTGTCTTTTTTTGTTCTGGGCAAGTCAAGATGGTGAACACATTGAAGCTTTAGGATAGGTTGGAGGGGGGGAAACCAACTTCCAGGCTTGGTAGGCAAGGGTTCTCCTCTTGTTGGGACCTCAAGTAGTATGTTGAGAGTATGGTTGCAGAGCCTACCGATCCACAGGAGTTGAGAACACACAAGAAGAAAGAAGTGAAGGAGAAGCGGGTATTGCTATAATCTATGAAGGATCACTTGATCCCCCACATTGCTGAGAAGACAACTGCCAAAAATATGTATGATGCCTTGGTGGGTCTCTACCAAAATAATAATATAGGGAGGATGCTACACTTGAAGCACTGGCTTTAGATTATTGGGATGACCAGTGAAGACACAATGGTCAAGCACTGGCTTTAGATTATTGGTATGACTAGTGAAGACACAATGGTCAACTATCTTATGAATATTACTCAGATCCGAGATCAACTTGCAACATTGGTGAGACAATGTAGGATGCTGAGTTGGTGAATGTGGCCTTGAGAGGTCTTCCCAGGTCTTGGGAACCATTCTTGCAGGAGATATGTGCACGAGAGACATTGCTCACTTTTGATAGGATATAGACTGATTGTATCTAGGAGGAAACCCAGTTGGTGTCTAGGGAGAATATGGATGGTATGGTGAAGAGTAGCAATGATGAGAACTAGGCCCTTGCAACCCACATCAAGAGGGGCATAAGAGGTTCTCCAGAAAGAAGAGGTCCCCCCAGGAAGAAGAGCTTCTCTCTCTCTAGAAGCAGCCCCAGAACCGAGATTGAAGAAAGATCTTAGCAAGATTAGATGCTTTGAGTGTCATGACTTTGGCCACTATGCTTCACAGTGTCCACTCTAGAGGGGAAGAGGAAGAAGGCAACATGCATCAACAACAGAGGTTGATGAAGTTGCAGACAGGTTCCAGAGGAAGATCTTGTTGGTCTTTGACCTTTCAGGTACAGTCTCTAGCAGGGAGATCTGGTTGGTGGACAGTGGAGCTTCTTGCCATATGACAGGTGCACGAGAGTTGTTTGACACTATCATAGAGACTGGCTCAGACTTTTGTGTGGAGCTTGGTACGGGAGCCAAGCATTCAGTACGAGGATCCAGTACAATATCGTTTCGATTGGAGTCAGGAGAGATACTAAGGGTGTCAAATGTGTTGTTGGTGCCAGATTTCAGGAAGAGTGTCCTTAATCTCGGAGATTGAGAGGAAGGGCTATCATGTATTGTTTCGATATGGACAAGTAATGCTTGTGCCTAGACGGTCTAGCTTCAAATCAGTGGTGGTTCTTGGAGTTAGGGAGGGCAATCTATATAGGCTGAGGGGCCAGCCTATGGGTGCTATGGCCACCAGGAGCAAAGAGACAGAGTAGAGGGAGTAGGTGGCTCCACAAGTAGTGAGGCAGGTGGCCTCACCAGCAGTATCGGATTAGAGGGAGCCAGAGTTCATAGGGAGTCAACCCTCAACATTTAGGATGGAGGAGCAACCTCCCAGGACTGTGCAAAGGACAAAGGACAGGGAGAAAATGACCCCAAAGATCGTGCAGACTCAGAGGGAGTCAAGTTTCAGAAGGAGCATACGGTCTTAGAGTGAGCCTGATCCCAGGGAGAGTCGGTTGGCTCAGGGGGAGAGATGGTCATCTAGAGGGAGTTCCCCCTCAGGTTTAGATGGGAGAGAGACATCTTCCAAGACTGGCAGACAGGTTTCATGGGTTGAGGAGATCAGACAGGAGATGCAGGAGCAAGAGCCTTATGAGAGTTGTGTACCTTTCATGGAGGATCCAGTTGACTCAGTAGGCTTTGCTACAGTGATAGAGGAGGCAACCAATCAGGATTTGCTTCTGTCACAAAGGGAGTAGCTAGTGAGGCAGCTTTGACAACAGGATTTGCTTCAGTGATCGAGGATGCGACCAGTCAGACATATTTTGCCTCAGTGACTGAGGATGCAACCAGTCAGACAGATTTTGCCTCACTGATCGAGGACACAACCAGTGAGACAGATTTTGCCTTAGTGACCGAGGATGTGGCTTGTCAGACAGCCTGGACAACATGTTTTGCTCCAGTAACTGTGGATGCAGTCAGTCAGACAGACTTGACAGTAGGACTTTTTCCCATGACAGAGTTCATAGACCCATTTGCCACAGTGATAGAGGGAGTAACAGTCTGGACTATTGGAGTATAGATGGGGTGGCAGATTCAGAGCTATATCTACTGTGTGCCATTGTGGTGCATCCAGATGTTGGAGGATGGGATACCGCCGTCGCTAAGAGGGAATGTTGATTTTGCAGTTTCGGGAGGTATTCCCACTAGAGGCCAAGGTGGTAGGCATGTGGGAATTTTTGTTGGCACTAGTTTTTCCTTTCGTTTTGTCAAAATCGGCCTAGAAATGAGGCTAGGGCCTCATGGGCAAGATGATGGGTCTTGTGGGCTTTTGATGGGGTTCCACACCCACAAGAGGAGATTAAAATATTTTAATTTAATGTTGACTTGTGAAAGGGTTCTTTGACACACCCTTTTGGACTTGTATAAATAAAGGTCAAGTCACTGTGACATTAGATAATTGTGCAAGGATGGGGATAGCATAAGTGAGGTGCACTTGTGCTAGGAGCTTGGAAATTTCAGCGAGGAGAAATATGAAGTTGTGAGACAATCTGGCCTAGGGATTCTTGGTGATTTTCTGTTTCTATTTTAGGCCAAGGAAGGCTTATGATTTTCAACCACATGTGTGAGTAGGAGAGAGAAACAGGGTTGCACGTGTGAGAGGAATGTACACTTGTATGGCTCACATGTGCGAGGGAAAAACAATACGGAAATTTTGCACGTGTGAGAGAGGAAAGGACGCACGTGTGAGCACTGATAGGCCGCACGTGTGGACAGTTTCTGGCAGGTTTGCAGTTCTTACGTGTGAAGAATTTCGGGCAGATTTTGCAGTCCGTATAGGCTGATGTCAACAGCTGTAGGACTGATGTCAGCAGGCCGTACATGTGACTGTTGGAGCAGATTTGCAGGCAACTTCCGTGTATTTGCTGAGTTTGTATTTTTGCTGATTTTACTGTTTTTGAGGAGGACAAGGTTGTCTTGAATTTTGGTCAAAGTGTGTTGACCAGGAGGGTTGGTTTTGCCCTCAGATTTTATGAATTGGATAAAATTTACAGAATAGAAATTTGTCTCAGTTGTGTTGATGATCCATCTCTGATATTTTATGTTTACGCTGCATATAATTTTCAGTGTAAATTTGTTTAGTGATAACAAATATGGTTTCACTGTTAGCTCACTAGGTAGCAATTTTCAAATTTGAAAATTGGCCACATAGAGTGCATATGTGAAAATTGACATTAGTTACCAAAAGGTGGAACAAAATGACCACGCCATTACACCTTTTGGCCTATGCACTACACCCCAAATATTATCATTCCAAAATTGTCTTTACCAGGTAGAACAACCCTAAACAAGGATTTTGAAGTGGAACAGGAATATAAGACAACTTTGAGGAAAATCTATAGGGATGCAGCAATTGCAATGGAAGTCATGAGGAATTTGGAGCATTTGTACTGTTACCCCCCCCATGCCTAGGGGCAGCTAGAGGAGATTATGCCTCATGGCCCACAATGAAGACAATGATCCTGTTGATGATGATGATCAGCGTGTCCACCCATGGCAGTGCAACAACCCCTCTCAGATTGTTGATGTATTAACATCAG
>SNQJ01S0012508.1:6811-39108 GCA_010110895.2 Picea sitchensis
TTTGGCTAGGTCTAATAATTCCAACCTCTAACATTTCTTCAACCATGCACTCAATTTCACTCTTCTAGGCATAAGGGTATCTGTATGGCCTAATGTTAAGAGGAAGACTCCCAGGAATTAGGTGAATTTTATGATCATGATTTCGAGTGGGTGGAAGACCTTTTGGAATATCTTCAAATACTTTGGAATTCTTATCAATGATCCTTTGGAGATCTTGAGGAATAGATGGCTTATATGTTTGAACATCTAGTGAGCATAGTTGTCCAATAATGCCTTGATGCCCCTTTTTAAATAATTTTGTCATGTCGTTAGAGCTTATCACCTTACCGGGTTTCCTTGTGATACCTTTTAACTCAATTTATTTTCCTTCTAATGAAAATTTCATGAAAAGTTCTTGAAAATTAAAATCCATTGTTCCTAATGATTGTAATGATTGGATTCCTAGTACAACATTTGCACCACCCATGGGAATAGAAATCATTAGACTATTCATTACATATTCCCCCATAGTAAGATTGATCTTATTTCATTTTCATGAGAAATTGATAGTTCCTCCATTTGCAATCATTGCTTGAAACTCTAGCGCTGGATATACAAATCAATTGAGATCTTTGGCTAATTTATAGTGAATGAAATTATGAGGACTGCCTGAATCAATTAGGACTATTACCTTTTTCTTATCTTCTTTTGGCATAGTTACTTCGCGTTGTTGAGATTCGTTCCTAAGATTCGAGAGTGATACTTCTTCTTTACATGGAATAGGTACTTCAATTTTTTGTGGGTCTTCTAGTGTTCTTGCAACTTCCACATCCGAGTCTCTGGTTTTAAATAGCTTCGATCTGTTCTCCTGTTCTTCAATAAAGTGTGTGATCCTTCTATTCATGAAATCTTTTAACTCTTGCTTCTTCTGCTCTAAAACTTCTTCTTCTTCCTTCCTTCTGGCTTGATCTCTTTCGATCCGAGGTTTTCCTAATAATATGGTAAATGGAGTGTTGTTCTCATTAAATTTAACAATCTAGAAATCCTCCTTTGTCGACGTCCCATTAACATTCATAGGTATCTGGGTGAGCTTTCCACATAGGTTTATCAACTTTCCTCTAAATATACCTATTCCTCCCAATGAAGGAGTCATAGCAGGCTTCCCTAAAAGTTTCCAAGTTATTTATGTCATGATATTCACCTGTGTTTCCTTATCTAGAACACAGTCAATGTCAAAGTCTCCTATTCTTTCTTCTATGCATGATTTTTCTTTGAATATCTCTGATAAGTTGACATGTCGGTGGTCATTCAAGGTTTCTTTTATCTGTAGCAATACTTTCTCTGATTATTTCTGGGGTTCTGCCATAATCATTGTTTTTGGATCTGCCTTAGGGTTTTCTTGTCTCATGTCCATTCCTTCAAGCTTAACAATCATTCTAGGGAAATCCAATACTTCATGGTCCATAGCTTTGCAACAAAGACAACTAGGTCTTCTCTCAGGGTGTTCCTTAGCAAGATGTCCCACTTTTCAACAACTATAATAGAGGGTTAATCCACTCTTTCTTTTAAATGATTCCCAACTCTTTCTGTACTATACACTAGGATCATGGTAGCTAATCTACAAACATTTCTTTCTAGGATCCTGCATCCACTTGTTAGTCCAGACATTCTTTCTATGCATAGGTATAACATATATTTCACTATTCTTATCAGATCTACACATATCAAACCTTCTTTCATATATTAGTGCCCTAGTTTTCAAGCTAGTACATAATCTATCAAACATACCTAGATCCATACTGTCGAAAAAAAAAAATTCCACTTATCTTACTTCTATAGAGCACAAAGCTTTTAGATCTAAAACATTTCATTATTATTATCTTTATCAGAGTACAGAGCTTGCAGATCTTACCACTTTTCTTCAAATCTGACCTCTTTTCTTRGCACTGAGCTTCAYAGGTCAAGTAAATTTCCGTGCACTAGGGAAACATATCTACGCATAGAGATTTCACAGTTTCAGGTCGGATCTTTGCACAAGGTTTCTTCTTCCTCATTTCCTAGCAATCACAGTTTCAGGTCCCGACAAYGGAACCATTTTTTCACATAAGGGAAGACCCAGAGTTCAACACTACAACAACACACCAACAAAACCCTAACTACCGACCCTTTCGGCAACACCTGCGAAGCAAATGAAGTCTTACCCGAGGTAGAGGCAGGGGTAGTTGTAGGACTCAGGTGTCTGCAACCTTAGTTGGGACACAGATATGTGATTGTAATACTTAACAGAGCACTTAGCACCGACAGTTCATCAATATTTAACCACTATCTACCCTGCAGATAAAACAGAGCATCACATCATTCATTCAGATATGATGTATCTAAGCACTTATCATAGAGAGGTAGATTAGATCTAGCAGATTCAAGTACTAAGCACATTCACATAGGTCAGATCTAACATCCATATACATCATTAACACAAAGCATAAATAGATCTATCTATCTAGATCAAAGCACTTAGCAAGTAAAGACATAAACACATCAAGACATCACACAAATTAGAGCAACACAACATATACGTGGTTCACCCCCACCCAGGGTCTACCTCCACCAACTCTTCTTCTTTATTATCTTTGTCAAACTTCTTACAGGCACATAACATCACAATCCTACTCCGCAGAAGATAGGAGATCTATGCGCACTCTGCCAGTCTCACGTAGCTCTGCAAGTCTCACGCAGTATGCACAAAGCATTGACAATCCATACTTAGCACTTATCCCCGTATCACATAGATATGCCTCTCCTTACATTGCCTAGACATCTATTTATACTTTACAAAATAGGCCTAAACATGGGTAAACCCATGGGCCGACATCCCCATACCCGTTACATAATACCAAATCCAAAAAAGGACCCAAAAATGGGCCGAGATCCTGTGATATCTGCTTCATCTTGCGCTCTGCCTTCGACAGCCTGTCGAAGTCCCAAAATAAGTCAAACTTAACCAAGAATCCACAAAACTTGGTCAAGGGACAACATAGAAAATAAGTTCAAATAAATGTTGCTAATGGATGGTTGTTATAGAGAGGTTATAACAACAACAGATTATGGTTAGTTTGCTAAGTTAGGTTAGGGTTAGTAATAGTTAGTAAATGGTAAGAGTTGAAAGCCTTAAATCTTAAGTGTTGATTGGTTTCTCAAGGATATGGAGGATGAAAACTAGTGCCTTCAAGAGGGGGATGGAGTCAAAGGTGGCGGCTTCCTGTTAGAGGATGATAACAATATGATATTGCTAATCTAATAAGGAAAAGAGGCCTAGGAGGAATAACACCTTAACTCCTCCTAGGATCCAAACCTTAATAAGGGAGCTAGCTAGGGTGTAGGCTCTTCTAGGCCCCACCGTCTCCTTCTTCTTAGACTTATTTGAAGATTAAATTTATATGTAATCAAAATTGATCAATACCTCCAAAGTGATATCTCTTTAGGGCCTTGGAGGTTTGACAACTATTAGATCAATCAAGTAAATCTTAGCAAATAGAAAACAAAGAAGTAGTATCATAAGTCCTTTGTTTCTAGGGTTCATTTAGCATGCAATTTCATAATATTTACCATGATCAAGTAACCCATACCATAACCATTCAAATAAATTACAATAGAAGAATTTACTTACTTTCACCACGAATAATCATGCAAAATAACACTAGATTTCCAAGAAACTTCACCAATTTTGATCCAAGTTGCAAAAAATAGCCTCTAAGAGATGTGCCTCACAATCTCATCCAAAGTCCTCCCAAGAAGGGCGTCAATTTTACTCCTCCTCTCTCACAATGCGAGTTATGATGAAAAAATGAGTGTAATTTGTGCTTATTTATACAAAAATATGACCTTTATTTATTTTTAGGTCAAAAATGAAGGCCGACCCTAAGCAATTGGTACAAAAATTAAATTTTCACTAAAATGCAAGATAAAACCCTAATAGGGTGATGTCATGCTCCTCTAGGATGATGTTGAGCCTCCAAAGGCCTTAAATCATGCCCACACATGCCACAAGCCTCATCATTGTCTTCAAAATATCAAACCCTAGCCTTGGTGATGTCTAGGGCTATAAGGGTGATGTCTAAGGCCTCCAAGGGCTAACGTCCAGGTGGGAGGAGCTGGGGACCCTTCATCTAGGCCCGCCAAAGTACCTCCAAAGGCAACGACTTCCTTCTTCATGGTACAAGTCAACAATCTCCATCATTTCCCTTGCATGGGGTCTCAATATCCATATGTGGGCTTCAGGCCCTCATTGGGGTCCGTGCTAGTCATCTCCTCATGCACATATGTCCATCGAGCAAAGTCCTGTAGAACAACAAGTATGCCCTCTAGGGGTCCATAATTCACAAGTATCATAGAAAGTAAATCACATATAATAATATAAGGACTAGAAAATGCACATCAAACCCCTTTAACCCCCAAAAATGCTTAAAGACGTTATACAACTTGCCAAATTTAGTTTTGGAGAGGATCTCAAGATGTCCTATTGGGTCAATAGCCCCTAAGTCTATGGTGTTTCATGGGTGGAACCAATCCTAGTCATGTGTGTGTATGAGATGATGTGGTCTAGATCTTTGGGCATGGGGCTCATGTGATGCTAGGCATAGATGATTCTAGGGGCTAAATTTCGTAAATGGGCTAATTTCCCATGGTTTTTTCCAAAAAAAGATTCCCCAATTTCCATTTTTTCTAAAAATGATTCGCCCAAATTCTATAGGATAAAATTATTTTACCTTAAAAATCACCAAAAGTTTATAGAAGGTGTATAAAATCCTTAGAAATTTAAATATTTTTACAAAACTATCCCCAAATATTTTACATTTTGCATATTAAGGACTATTATTATTAGCCCATATTTCTACATTTTAATACAAATTTCCATCCTTAAAATTATCCCTGATGCTAGGGATTATAGAGTCTTACCCATGGGTGCCTTTGTGGAGGGTGAGATGAACCTTGTCAACAATACAATTGATTCCAAGCCTATTTATTTCCATTTTAATATTTTTAGCTTTTCTCTTTTTATTCTTCAAGAAACTAGTTGGAGGCCATTGTCCTGGCTTGGTGACCAGGTGTGATAGTGTCATTGACAAAAACTTCACAGAAATGAGAAAGTTGGCTCATGATGAGACCCCCTTTCTCTTAGTTATGTAACCAATAGTCACTTCCATGGTGATCAGATAACGATAATTTCATACTGCTACATGTTTATGATCATGATAGGTTGGCTCGTGATGAGACCTCCTATCCACCAACTAATACCTTGAGTATTTTAATTTATTTTTGTGGGTCCCCTTTTCTTACTAAGAAGCATTTCACTGCTTTCTCGGGGATCCTTGGGTGAAGTATCTCAAAGGTCCATAATTTCCTTTTAACCCTTGCCAACTTCTTTTACCCTCTGGGCCTTTATCCCCTTCTTCCCATGAGGCAGGGTACAACCCTTCTTGGTTTAATTCATCCCAATGCCCAAAAGATGTGGAGGTGGAAAGAATAAATATGGAAAGTGGTAAGTATGGTGGAAAAAGACGATGACCCTTCAAGGAAACACATAGTAGAAACATATCCTAAGGGGAACCAACTTACTAGGGCACCTTATCACCCTCCCAGGTTTAAATGAGGCAAAGAGAATACATTCCAAGAAAACGTTTTGAAATCAAGAAAGATTCAATACAACATATTCAAGTGATTCAAATATCAGAGTGATACATACCATGATGCATGGACTCATTACTTCATGGAGCAAGACTCGTATCCTCCTGGGACCAGGCCGATGTGATGGACACTACTATTGGCGATGTGTAGACTGTATTGAAGAAAAGAGGGGACCTCTAGGGCTATGCTCAGATCATCTAGCTCTCGGTACTCCATGTGTAGATATTGTGGGCCTCGAGACATGATCTCCTTAGTTACCCCTAGGCTAGTGGATAACATATGGCTCCAACTTGGGGACATATGCTCAACGTAGAGCGCATGAGAACCTCAACATATCTGGTAATACCTGTTCCTGTTAAATCTCAACAAAATATATCAGTAATATCTAGGGTGGTGATATCATCCTTTGTCCATATATGATCAAAATAAAATACAACCTCTAATCTAAAATGTGATCATGAGCTTACATATAAACAAATGAAGTAAATAAAATATGTAAATGCAACTAACTATGATATGTAATGACATGTACAATGGATGAAAATGCATACCTACCTACCTTACCTGCTAATTGAATGCTAGGTATAGTCATATATCCAATACAACCATGCTAGAAATGCATCATAACACGTGCCTTTGTGCTTTGTCATAAACCAAAACAATGACAAGTTAAGAACAAAAATAACATGAGTTAGAATATGTATCATATCATAGGAAATCATAAAGTCTAACCCATGGAGGTGGGAGGGAGGGAAAAACTCATCCAAAATCACATTTCCAAAAAATATCTCAATCAATCCATGAGAATGATCATGAAAGGCCAAAGACTTGATAGGTTGACTCAAAGAGTCTGAAGGTTGAATACCTTGGACCTCATCACTCCCTGATGTTTGAGAAGGGACTAACAATAATCTAGAGGATGACTGACAACATTTTAGGGGAAAGTTGAAAGACGGAGATAATAAACTTCTTCTTAAGGAATTCAACCTACCCTTAAATTCTAAGAAAAGTCCCTGCCTTGAGAAAACTTGAGACAAGAAAAACGTCTCCTAGATGCATCTTTAGTGACACTATGAGATAAATAAAATGAAGGGATCTGGAAAACCTAATCACACATATCCTTCTCCATGAAAACCATGTCCTCACCCTTATCAAAATATTAACACAACGGTAGTTGAAAATCTCCTTCATAGAATAAATCTAAGTGATCAAAGGAATACTCATCAAAATCCTCAAGGTATGACTGAAAATCATCATGAGAACATTGCATTAAGTCATCCTTGGGTGTTTGGAATATGTATGTGATTATATCATCTCCTTGTTTCCAAATGTCAGAATCAATAGAAATCTCATATGATAGTTGTAAAGATAACAATTTAAAATGACCCTCAATATCATAAATGGGATCTTCATGATCCAGATTATTTTCGGCACGAAATGAGAGCGGAGGTATAATAAATAAATGCACAGAGATATCACAGATATCCAATAATATAATAGAAATGTATCATAAATGCAACCATTAACACATAGATATAGTAATACATGATTTCTATTAATGAAATAAATGTACAGAGACTGTAAAAATACAGAGTGAAAGACTCGCTAGAATGGGGGCAACTTATCTCTGAGAAGAGATGTGAAAACTACTCGCATTCACAAGAAGATGATTACAATGAGGCTCTGAAGGCCTTTTTTACGATAAACAAGAATTCCAAAATCCCTAGACATCCAAAAACCTAACCCTAGGAGATGAAGCACCAAAAGTCATGTGGGCCTCGTTTGGGTAAGTTAGTACATCAACTTCCTGGGGTCGTAACTTTTGCATATGATCTTCGTTTTAGGAACATGATATATCGTTGGAAAGGTATCATCAAGGAGATTCATTTTGGGGGATTAATCATGCTTTTGAATATCATTGAAAATCTCGATCTCGAAAAACCTTCATTTAGGCCCTCAAAATGGCCCCAGAAGTTAAAAACTGTTAAAAATAGTAAATTACCAAAATTGTCAAAAAACTGTTTTGAGCCAGGTGGAAAAGGTGGGTGGCCACCGATATCCACCTAGATCAATCCTCCCTCCTTAGGAAGCAATGGTCTCCATTGTGTTGAGTTCCCGGGGGAGAGGAAAAAACGTTTGATGAATCTGCATCTTCGTGAGCTGCTTGCCTTGCTGGGGAAGTTGCGTTGCTTAGCTTTTTGAAGGTTGTCACAAACATGTGGCTGGAAGGGTTGGACCTTTTTAACCAGTCTAGCTACATGAGGTACCTATTTGCAGAAGGAATCTTTGTGCTTTGTTGCAACCTTTTCAACTTGGTTTTGTTGGATAAAAGGTGCTTGGGGCGAGGCTGTAGTGGTTGCAGTGTACTTATGTTCCCCTTTTGAATAGATTGTGAAGAAGCTGAATTTTGCAGTATGAGATACTACCTTGCGACACTATTTAGGTGTAACAATATTTGGGAATACATTTGGTATTCTGTAGAGATGACCCCCCAAAGTAACAATGGCATTACGGGGTCAAGAATCATAAATAGCATGGCACTTCCACATATATGGTTGGCCCAAGAGAACATCACATACATTGAGTGGGGAAACATCACATAATACCTCATCCTTGAAGGGTTGGATGTCGTATGACAATTGACATTGTTGGTTGACATGAAGATATCGTCCTTGGAGAAGCCACCTAATGTTGTATGGTTGCGGGTGTGGTGTTGTCGACAATCCCAACTGTTTGACGACCTCTGCTGAGATGAGCTTCTTTTGGCTTCCGCTATCAACAATAAAATGCAGCGGGGTCCCCTTTACCCACATTTGTGAATGAAAAAGGCGCTCCCCCTCTTCAAGATCCATTGGTTCTTCTGGTTGAATTACTGCAATCACGATAATAGCAGTGGGGTCTGCGTCGATGATTTGTCTTTTACCAGTATTTTTAGAATCAGATTCAGAATCAGGGTTCGGCTCCTTGTCTTTGATCTCATCCACCAATGACTATTTTGAGTGACATTCATCGATGTGGTGCCAGGGGATTTTGTGGAAATTGCACCATTTTCCGGTGTCTTTCTTTGTCTGCCTGTGACTATTCTTTTCCTGTGTCTTGGATTGGTTTTCAGGAGACTATTTGTTAGGGTCGTCTTTGTCATACTTTGGTTGTTGTGGATTTGCATACCCGAACTCTCGTTTGTTCTGGTGCTTAAATTTCTACTTGATTTTAACAGCATATTGATAAGAAACACCGAGTGATGAGATATCCAGAAAATCCATTTCAGTTTGGATGTATCTGTGTAGAGCCCCATGGTATTTCAGAACCAAATGTCATTCAGAGTCTTTGATACCCAACTTGGTGCTCAAGGTATGGAAGGTATTGGTGAACTCCGAAAATTCTTGGCCCCTCTCTTTCTGTAGTGTGTTCCATCTCATGTACTGGTCCTCATAGTTTCCAACAGGGTAATATTGTTCCTTTACCATGTCCACAAAAAAATCCCAAGTGGGATCGACCCCCTATATTCCAGAATCCTCTGTGGNTTCTTGGCCCCTCTCTTTCTGTAGTGTGTTCCATCTCATGTACTGGTCCTCATAGTTTCCAACAGGGTAATATTGTTCCTTTACCATGTCCACAAAAAAATCCCAAGTGGGATCGACCCCCTATATTCCAGAATCCTCTGTGGAACTTTTCTCCTAGTAAGTTTCCCACCAATTTTTGACATGGGGGAGAGCTTTAAAGATTGTGAAGGTGATATTTTATATGTCGAAAAAATTGTGAACAGAGAAATAACCTTCTAGCAGGTTTAACCATTTGTCTAGGGCTTCTGCATCTATCTGTCCTTCAAATACAAGAATATCAAAATTAGCTTGTACCTTGAAAGGTGAGGTGCCTCCAAAGTGGTCGTTTGATGAAGATGCCCCTGTTTCTATCGGCAGACGTTGAAGGATGTGGAAAAAATTCTCCATCATTTTGTCCCTTTGTCGCGTGAGAGCTTGCTCAACCAACAGATTGATAGGATCGTCTGCTTCATCATTTTTATTTTCTTCCACCATTGAGGGTTTCTTGGGTGTACGAGAGAAATTGTATTCAAGAGATATAAGATCGAGACCCAAATTTATATACTCGGACCTCATCAGGGACATGCACTGAAAAATGATCAAGAGCAGCTTGCTCTGATACCACTGATCCAGATTATTTTCGGCACGAAATGAGAGCAGAGGTATAATAAATAAATGCACAGAGACATCGTAAATATCCAATAATATAACAGAAATGTATCATAAATGTAACCATAAACACAGAGATACAGTAATACACGATTTCTATTAATGAAATAAATGTATAGAGATTATAAAAATACAGAGTGAAAGACTTGCTAGAATGGTGGCAGCTTATCTCTAAGAAGAAATGTGATGAGTACTCGCATTCACAAAGGGATGATTACAATGAGGCTCTAAAGGCCTTTTTTACAATAAAAAGGAATGCCCAAAACCCTAGATATCCAAAAACCTAACCCTAGGAGATGAAGCACCAAAAGTTATGTGGGCCCCGTTTGGGTAAGTTAGTACATCAACTTTCTGGGGTCGTAACTTTTGCATACGATCTCCATTTTAGGTGCATGATAGCTCGTTCGAAAGGTATGGTCGAGGATATTCATTTTGGGGGCTCAATCATGGTTTTGGCTATCCTTGAAAATCTCGATCCCGAAAAACCTTCATTTAGGCCCTCAAAATGGCCCCGGAAGTTAAAAACTACTAAAAATAGTAAATTACCAAAATTGCCAGAAAACTGTTTTGAGCCAGTTGGAAAAGGTGGGTGGCCATCGATATCCACCTGGATCATCTCATAAGAACCAACCACATCCCATTTACGTCTTCCAACATGTATGAAATCATCAATATTATCAACCATGTCATTACCTTTATCATAACATGAAGGGTTAAATACAACCAAGGGCTCCTCTAACACTTCACTTTCAAAATCACAAAATAATGGATCTTGGAAAGGGAAACAACTTACTATATTCACTTCTTCCTACGTAGGAGCGTCAAAGGCTTGGATGACTTCATCAAATGGAAGAGAAACTATCAATGCATCATCCTCATGACTCGCTTATTTACTTATTTCTTATCCTTCATCCGAGTATGAAGGATCTAGATCGTCCAAGGGTTCCCTTACTTCTTCACCTTCTGAATCATAGAACAAGTAATCATCAAAAAAATGAAAAGGGAAATGATTCACATCATTCTCTTCTTATTGTATAGAATAAATTAGATCTTGGATGGCTTCATTGGAGGGAAAAGCACATATCAACTGTTCATTTTCAAGCTCCAGGTCTCCTTCTTTCGTGGAATCATGAGTGAATTCTTGGTGACCTTCATCAAGAACCCTCTCTTCAATTTATTTTTTTTATAATGCTTCCCACCATTCAATAAGTTATTTAATGAAGATATTAAGAGAAACTATATCCTCTAGGCTACGAATATTTGAAGTATCCTCAAGGTAATCAACCTTGATTTATGGAGTAGAGATATATTCTCCCTTGGGCGATGAGATATTTGCCTTGATTTCTATAGACAAGTGATAAGATTCTTGGATTATCCTTCACCCATTTTCATTGCAAAGAAATCCTAATTGTCCTGAGAGTGCATTGGTATAGACATAAAAGAGGTACTTGTCTTCAGGATGATGGCTTATAAGAATTTGTTGTAACAACTTCTCAAATCTGGTATGAAATTCCTTGACAATATCATTCTTAGTTTGTTGCATGTAATCGAGTCTTTTCATCATCATGTGGACATATTATAATTTAATAATCCATTTCTCAAGAAAGGTTTCTTCTAATTGGTCCATAAATGTGATGTTGGCATCATGAGACCATCATGTTGGAAGATTGGTTGTTGTCATTGATGTCAACCCTAGTCATTGGTTGTAGTCATTGATGTCAACCCTAGCCATTGGATTTTGGACCCACAGTTGATCAAAGTAGATAGAAATGAAGGAAATTACTCATGCAGATACAACACCCATGGATGGATAGTATAAGTCATGCCACTTCCGGTGGTATGTGGCATGTCACGTGGATCCTCATGATTGAGGAGAAATGAATTTTTGAAGATGACAATGTGAATTGAAGCAAAAACTACATGTCAACCCCAATGTTAAAATGAATTGACATAAAGGGTAT
Source organism: Picea sitchensis (assembly GCA_010110895.2). Classification (NCBI taxonomy): domain Eukaryota; kingdom Viridiplantae; phylum Streptophyta; class Pinopsida; order Pinales; family Pinaceae; genus Picea; species Picea sitchensis. Next base: position 18,648 of record SNQJ01S0012508.1, read on the forward strand.
AAATACATATCAATATACATTCATTTTAAAACACACACAAGTTTGTTAATGAACAAAGATATATAAGTTGAATTTCAGAGGAAATATGAAGTAAGGAAGGCCAAATTTCAAGGGAGGATGAAGTCTTTTGGTGATGTGTTCTAAGGTATGTTATTTATAGGTTATCTTACCATTAGAGGAGTTTCAGAGAATACATTGAGTAATATTATCCACATGATATGAGTATTCCAAAAAGTGAAGAATTGTAGAAGTTGAAGAAGTCTCAGGAAGCATTATCAGGTTCTATGTGATGGTTGGTTGATGGTGATAATTTAATGTAAAGTTTTATTATCTCTCGTATATTATTGGGTGGAAGGAAGGGGCAAGGATGGAGAGGTCAACCCTATCTTGACATTGGAGGATTGTATCTTTCTTTTGTAGGTTTATCCCTCCCTTTATATTTGGAAGTTGTATCTTCCCTTGGAAGTCATTACTTCCCTTGAACAATAGCTATTGATTATTTCTCATATATTGTGCATGGTGTATTGTGGTGTATTGGTGTAACTCTTATATTATTTTTCATTGCTCGTTGGATATAATTGAATATATAATCTAGTTGAAGTATAATTTGATTTATTTTTTTTTAAATTGTACTTGATACTGATTCACCCCCCTCTCAGTATCAACACATCATACCATTTTCTATCATTTCCATGAAGAGTGGGAGAGAAACGTTTCATTTCCAAATATTTAACATCATCRTTGATAGGGTGGAGTTGAAATAAATCCTAGAAGTTATTCATGTGATMTTTGGCTCTAACGACATCATTACCAGTGAATCTAAAGAGCCATTTTYCATACCTCAAAGAAATTTGTCGAGGGTAAACAAAAATTTCACTTATATCCAAGGGTTTAAAATTACATAGGTCCCATTGAGAAGACATGATTAGATTTATCATTAGTGGAKTCGTCTGATAATCCTTCTAGGGATTATCAAAGGGAAAATAGGGAATCACCCTTAGTGGAGTCACTAAGTAAGCTTTGAAAAGTGAAAGGATTTGAGAAAACGACTTACCAAAAGTTTGTCGTTCTAGGAAAATTGACTCGATGTTCCCCAACAACAACACCAAAAATGTTATCACACAATATGTACTTGCCCAAAACACAAGTCAAGTGAGACAAGATTGGTGTAACAAGGGGGTGACATATCACTGTCACCTTAATAGGAAATCCCTTTCTGTTTAGGAGTAATATAAGACTACCCCAAGGGAGACGTCCCTAGTGACCTAAAGGGTTGGTAACTAAAGCAAGGATGCAAAGACAACCCCCCTCTCACTGGTCACTCAAGTCAGATAGTATTTATGAGTTTATGTCTCAAGGGGATGAAGCAAATGTAAAATATGAAGTGTATCTGCCCGGAACAAGAAAACAAAAAAACAAGCAAACATATGGTAGTTTCAAGTACAAAATATGATATCAATGCTTCAATAAGACAATAAACCAGTGAAATATATGCCAAATGATATAAAATTGCAAAAATGGATAAGTTTACAACAACAATAAGTAATGTATAACAATTGAAAAAAATACTCTCCTGAAATGCTTTAAAAGACAATGAAAATATAACAGTTTCCACTTAGAATGATGACAGTTTGTCATGAACAAAGTTTGAAGTGCTTAGATAGCATTAACATTCAAGTATGCATAAAACATTTATGCTCTAAGACGGTTGTAGCAAATAATTACAGCAACATCAATTTATGACAACTGCAATGTATCCTTCAGAAAATGCATTTTGAAATACAATGAAATATGACACTTTAATTCTTAAATGATATTATTATGTCACATGGAAAATATGAAGTGTTTCAACTATCCAATAAGTTGAAAGAAATTATGCTAATAAATGGTTGTAACAGAGGTTATAATAGTAGCAGATTATGGTTAGTTTTCTCAGTTAGGTTAGGGTTATTAATAGTTAGTAAATGGTAAGAGTTGAAAGCCTTAAAGCTTAAATGTTGATTGGTTTCTCAAGGAGATGGAGGCTGAGACTAGTGCCTTCAAGAGGGGGATGGATTCAAAGGTGGAAGATTCCTTTTTGAGGTTGATAACAAGATGATATTACTAATGTAAGAAGGAAAAGAGGCATATGAGGAGTATCACCTTAAGTTCTCGTAGGATCCAAACCTTAAGGGAGCTAGCTAGGGTGTAGGCTCTTCTAGACCCTAGCGTCTCCTTCTTCTTAGACTTATTTGAAGATTAAATTTATATGCAATCACAATTAGTCAATACCTCCAAAGTGCTAGCACTTTAGGGCCTTGGAGGTTTGACAATTATTAGATCAATCAAGTAAAGCTTATAAAATAGAAAACAAAGAAGTAGTACCTAAGTCCTTTGTTTCTAGGGTTCATCTAGCATGCAATTTCATAATCTTTACCATAAGAAAGTAAACCATACCACAACCATTCAAATAAATGACAAGAGCAGAATTTATTTACTTTCACCAAGAATAATCATGCAAAATAACACTAGATTTCCAAGAAACTTCAACAATTTTGATCCAAGTTGCAAAAAATAGCCTCTAAGAGAGATTCACCTCATATTTCAGCCACATTCCTCCCAAGAAGGGCGCCAATTTCAGTCTTCCTCTCTCACAATGAGAGTTATGATGAAAAAATGAATGTAATTTGTGTTTATTTATACAAAAATATGACCTTTATTTAGTTTTAGGTCAAAAGTAAGGTTGACCCTGAGCAATTACTACAAAAAAAAAAAATCACTAAAATGCAAGATAAAACCCTAGTGGGGTGACGTCATGCTCCTCTAGGATGACGTTGAGTCCCATGTGTGGGATGATGAGAAAGAAATATGTAGTGCTAGGACTCCAAAGGCCTTAAATCATTCCCACATGTGCCACAAGCCTCATCACTTTCTTCAAAATATCAAACCCTAGCCCTGGTGACATATAGGGATATAAGGGTGATGTTTAAGGCTTCCAAAGGCTAACATTTAGGTGGGAAGAGTTGGGGACCCTTTATTCATGCTTTTCAAAGTGCCTCCAAAGGAAATGACTTCCTTCTTGATGGTACTAGTCAATAATCTCCGTCATTCCCCTTGCATGGGGTCTCAACATCCATTTGTGGGCTTCAGGCCCTCATGAGGGTCCGAGCTAACCATATCCTCATGCACATCTATCCACTAGGAAAAGTCCCGTATAGACAATAAGTATGCCCTCCAGGGGTCCATAAGTCATAAGTATCATAGAAATTATATCACATCTAATAATAAAATCACTCGAACATGCGCATCAAACATCCCTAACCCAAACAAATGCTCAAAGACGTTATACAACTTGCCAAGTTTAGGTTTGGAGAGGGTCTCAAGATGTCCTATTGGGTCAATATCCCCTAAGTCTAGGGTGTTTCCTTGGTGGAACCAATCCTATTCGTGTGTATGTATGAGATGATGTGGGGTAGATCTTTAGGCATGAGGTTCATGTGATTCCAGTGATTGTAGAGTTTACCTATGGGCTCCTTTGTGGAGGGTGAGTTGCACCTTGCCATCAATGCAATTTTTTCCAAGCCCATTTATTTCCATTTTATTCTTTTTAGTTTTTCTCTTTTTATTCTCTTTTTATGCTTCAAGAAACTAGTTGGAGGCCACTGTCCTGGCTTGGTGACTAGTTGTGACAGTGTCATTCACAAACACTTCATGCAAATGAGAAGGATAACTCGTGATGAGACCCCCTTTCTCTTAGTTATGCAACTAAGAGTCACTACTTTGGCTTGGTGACCAGATAATGGTATTGTCATACCGCTACATGTTTATGATCATGATAGGTTGGATCGTGATGAGACCTCCTATCCACCAACTAATAGTTGAGTATTTTACTTTATTTTTGTGGTTCCCATTTTATTACTAAGAAGTGTTTCACTGATTTCTTAGGGATTCTTGGGCAAATCATGTCAAAGGTCCATAATTTTCTTTTAGCTCTTGCCAACTATTTTTACCCTCTGGAAATTTAGCCCCTTCTTCCCATGATGCAGGGTACAACCCTTCCTGGTTTAATTCATCCCAATGCCAAAAATATGGGGAAGTTCAAAGAATAAATATGGAAAGTGGTAAGTATGGTGGAAACAGACAATGAAACTTCAAGGAAACGCCTATTATCAACCTATCCTAAGGGGAACCAAATTACTAGGGAACCATGTCACCCTCCCAGGTTTAAACGAGGCAAAGATCATAAATTCCAAGAAAACATTTTGAAATCAAGAAAGATTCAATACAACATATTCAAGTGATTCAAATATCTGAGTGATACATACCATGATACTTGGACTCATTATCTCATGGAGCAAGACCCGTAGCCTCCTAGGACCAAGCTGGTGTGATGGACACTACTATTCACGATGTGTAGACAATATTGAAGAAAAGAGGGGCCCTCCAAGGATATGGTCATATCATCTAGCTCTCGGTACTCCATGTATGGAACCTGTGGGCCTCGAGACATGATATCCATAGTTACCCCTAGGATAGGGGGTAACAAGACACATGCCAACACATCATAAAACAAAAATAACTGTAGCTTTTATTATATTCATTTAACTAGTCCCATACATAGACTAAGAGACTTAAGAAATCTTAGAAACAACTCCATACACTCTTATACATTCTCACAGTGGTTCATTACAAGGCGCCCTATGCTATCTCTTAGAATATGCATGTATTACAAAAACTAGACTCACAAACAGACTCCTACAACAACAAAAATAAACAATTGACTAACTGCTAACTCTTTTTCAATCGTCATTGCTCCCTTTTATTTTCTTCTCTTCTATGGCGTTCTATCACTTTTAGTTATGCTCCAATTTCTTTGTTGACTACCCATACTACATGATTATTCCACCCACATGCAGTCCACGTAGCTTCTATGGAGTCATGGAAGTCCTAACCAACTTGCCATCTCATCCCTTAACTATTCCACGATCTCCCGTGTTGCCTGACTTAATCATTTAGGAAGATTTCTCGAAGATTCTCTTCTTGATTCTGGTGTGCATGTTGTATCTTCTTGATTTTTGGCATGCATAGTATAACTCATATTGGAGCGCATATTAAAACTCTCAATGGCATGCATAATAGGACTTGAATTGGTGCACGTGCCTCCTGTCATCCACTGTGCAACTACTTTTGTGCTCGAAAAACTGTAGTGCACAGACAACTATTTTTGTGCATGCGCACAATCTCTATCCCAAAAATTTTGGTGCCAACAGTCCCCCCACCACTATTATTTGGCTCATCCTTAATCCAATGGCCTCATGAAGTAACTGAAACGATGAAAGAAACTGTCTACATAATTTCCTGAAAGAACTCCTTGAATCGATTATCAGATTCATTAATGGTGTCATGAAGTTCTTGGGTGAGATGAATGACCACATCTGCATCGACCATTGCAACTTGAGTAGTTGTTAGGTTCATTGTATCCATATTATTTATCATGGGGGAAACTATGAGTTTTACAGTCATCAATTGAGTATAAAATATCAGCGCCTTTTCGATCACATCAGTGGCTAGCTCTAAAATTGTTTATTGCTTCGCACTGGTTGCACTAATCTCCTTAGTATTGATCGTGATGGTTGTCATCACAACTTGGTGGTTGTCGAGAGGTAGAGAAGCTAATATTCTCTTTTTTTGGGTGACCTTCACTTCTTCCATGCGAACTTTGTCATCAATAGAGATCAATTCGGGGGGATTCCGTAGACGGTTCCATAAAGTGAAGCTGTACTCAACCACCCTTGAAAAATCATTCAACCTGTTTCGGTCATCCTGGACGGTTTCTTCGGTCGTCACAATATTCTTTTATAGATTCATCTCCTCTATTGTTGTCTGTTGAAGCCATGCATGTAGTGATATATTCTGTGATTCTAACACTTGAATATGTTAGGTGACTACTTTTATTTTCTATGGTGATGGGATATGGTTGTACCTGTTCGGTAGAATAAACCCATGAATATGATTCCTCTACTCCAGTGAATAGTTTGACATTACTAGCCAGAATAGCCTCATGTTGGCCCTTGGTATCCTTGTGCATGGTTACCTTAGCAAGATGCATTGTTTGGAGATCCCGTCAGGCAACTTGTTGGCCCTTGACCAAGTTTTGGGAGATTCTTGGTCAAGTTTGACCTATTTTGGGACTTCGACAGCCTATCAAAGGAGGAGTGTAATACGAAGCAGATATCGCGGGATCTTAGCCCTTTTTTGGGGTTTGGGATTATGTAATGGGTATGGGATGTTATCCCATTGGTTTACCCATGTTTAGGCCTATTTTGTAAAGTATAAATAGATGTCTAGGCAATGTAAGGAGGGGCATCTCTGTGATGTTAGGACAATGTGCTAAGTTCTAGTGATCGATCTATGTGATCGAAGGATTGTAAGTGATCTGTGCATATTATGTAAGATTGGTAAGGCTAAGWGCAAGGGAGTGTGAGAGATCGAGAGGAGGCTTTGTGATAAACCTAACTCGAGGAAGGAGGATTTAGCGAAGTGTGCAGATCTCCTGTCCTATGAGGAGTAGGGTTTTTGAGGCTCTGTGGATGTACCTAATTGACAGAAGATAATAGAAGAGAAGAAGAGTTGGTGGACGTAGCCCCAGGGGGGGGTGAACCATTCATATGTTGTGTTTCTTTGCTTTGTGAAAAGTGTTTATGTGTTTATGTGTGACTTGCTATGATATAGATGAATGCTCGATAGAACTGATGTTGCTTTGTGCTTAATAAGGAGAATGAATGTTAGATCTGACCTATATGAGTATGCTTAGTGCCTAAATCTTCTAGATCTAATGTGTTCATTTTATTCTAATTGCCATTAGATGTGGATCTAGTTGAATACTATGATGCTCTGTAATTAGGGCTTGTCTGCGCTATTACTAAGAACTGAATATTGATGAATGTTTATTTCTAAGTGCTCTATTAAATGCTATGTTTAATGTTAGAATCAAAGATCTGTGTCCTAGCTAAGGTTACATACATTTGAGTCCTGTAACCACTCCTACCTCTACCTCGGGTGATATTTCATCTGCTTCGCAGATGTTGCTGAAAGGGTCGGTAGTTAGGGTTTTGTTGGTGTGTTGTTGTAGCATTGAAGCCTAGGTTTGCCACTGTGCCAGCAAGTGGTTCCATTGCTGGGACTTGAAATTGTGATTGCTAGGAACTGAGAAAGAAGAATCTTTGTGCAAAGATCCGACCTAAAATTGTGAAAGCTCTGTGTGTATATATGTCACCCTAGTGCACAACACTCTACTTAGTTTGTGAATCTTTGTACTAAAGAAAAGAAGTCTGATCTGAAGAAAAGAGGTAAGATCTAAACGCTTTGTGCTCTGATAAAGGTAAGAATAGTGAAAAGTTTTAGATCTGGAAGCTTTGTGCTCTGTAGAAGTAATATTAATGGAAATGTTTGTTTCTAAAATATGGATCTAGGCATGTTTGATAAGATTTGTCCTAGATTGAAAACTAGGACAGTGACAGACGAAAGAAGATGTGATACAAGTAGAAATGATAAGAATAATGAAAAATATGTTATATCTATGTATAGAAAGAATGTTTGGACTAGCAAATGGATGTAGGCTCCTAGAAATAATAGTTTGCAGGTTAGCTACTATGATCCTAACGCGCAGTACAGGAAAGGTCGGGGAGAATTTAAAAGAAAGAGAGGATTAACCCTTTGCTACAGCTGCAGAAAACCAGGACATCTTGTTAAGGAATGCCTTGGAAGAAGACCTAGTTGCCTATGTTGCAAAGCTATGGACCATGAAGTATTGGATTTCCCTAGAATGGTTGCTAAGGTTGAAAGAACCCCAGAAAGAATCAAAAAAAGTATTGTTACAGATGCAAGGAACCCTGAATGACCACCGACATGTCAGCTTATCAGATATGTTTAAAGAAAAAGAATGCATAGAAGGAAGAATAAGAGATTTTGGCATTGACTGTGCTCTGGATGAAGAAACACATGTGAATATTATGATAGAAATAACTTGGGAAACTTTAGGGGAGCCTTCTATGATTCCTTCATTAGGAGGAATAGGATTATTCAGAGGAAAGTTGATAACCCTATGTGGAAAACTTACTCGGATGTCTATGAGTTCTCATGGAACTTCAACAGAAGAAGAATTTGAAGTTGTTAAATTTATTGAGGACAACGCTCCATTTACTATGTTTCTCAGAAAACCTTGGATTGAAAGAGATCAGGCCAGAAGGAAAGAAAAAGAAATCTTAGAGTAGAAGAAACAAGAGTTAAAATATTTCATGACCAGGAAGATCAGGCACTTGATTAAATAGTAGGAGAACAGATCGAAGCCATTTGAAACTAGAGAATTGGATGTCAAAGTTACAAGAATACCAGAGGACTCCCAGAAGATTGTAGTACCTATTCCAGATACAGATGAAGTATTACCCTTGATTTCTAGGAAATAATCTCAACAACGCGAAGTTACTATGCAAGAAGAAGACAAGAATCAGAATGGAAAAAGGAATACCGAGATAAAAATCACTGGGAAAAATGCTAGAAAGCTAAGTAAGAAGAGAAAGAAGATTGAAAAGTTACAGAAGGTTCTATAGGAAACTTCACAGAAAGAAAATTTTAAAAAATGGAACTTCGCCGGGATATCAAAATAACGTCACATAGCACTTCTCCATGGCGAAGAAATATAACCATTGGGAACAGTATATCCGTTAGACTGACACCCTGAAAGAGAAGAAAGGCATTAATGGTTAGACAACTCCCAACTAGACCGTTAGGACCGTGTCGTAATGAACATAACTGAGTTAATGAAGGATTTTTACCCGTTGCGAGAGATCTGTTACCAAGTATCTATTTATCTCGTCGCACCCTACACCGAGAACACTTTTGCTAACCATGAATTTGAGCTCGCAGATTAGTTGAATTTCACACAGTGATCATCACGCTTTTTTCCATCTATCCCACTGCATTGAGAGATTACTCTTCGAACCTAAGATTTTCAACCTCGAGCATGTACGTCAGACGAGTTCAGCACTGCAGAGAAAATTGTCGATAAGTTCTCATTGACCTCATGACCGAAAGAGTAATGTCGATATCTGAAGGTATACAAGTGTCATCAATGAGAGGAATGCAAGCCTCTCCATCAACTTCTCATGGATCGAGGCCATCCCAACTGACAGTAGAAAAGAGAACCAAGCACAGAGATGATCTAGCTAATGCAAAGTTGATTCCATCTATAGTACCCGACTATATCCCACCTCTAGTCGACATGGTAAGTCGTGATAGTGTACCCAGAGATTTCGAGTACACCCTGGTCACTGTGTACCTCCCAAAGGGGATACGCGCAGTTTGAGCGCAGTAAGACAAGATCGCAGCGTTGAAGTTCAATGACTTCAACCTTGGATATCGCAAGAATCATAACATGCTCGCTCCATACAAGTACCTAACCAGAATGAAGGGGAAGAATTCAAATATAGTCCCCTAGCCATGGACGATGAACCTTCCGTAGTCCACCTTGTTAAATGTCATGAAAATCCCCCACTTTGGAAGGCATCAGGAAGTCAACGCATGTGTCAAGTTGCTACTATAGTGTTACCATGGTGGCTATTTATGGCTAGACCAACATATTACAGTCAATCTGACGTTGATCCATAGGATCATAGGGTTGAGTATGAAAGGACCTGATCCATAGGAGTTCTACTGAGGAAAAGACACAGATTGCGCGCTAGCACAGAAGATCAAGGATAGATACGACGATGTCGAGAAAGGGACGCGAGGCTACAAGGTAGCCTCCATCCAGAATGACATAGTGCGCCTAGCATGTTAGTTAATAGCTGGAAATCTGGTATGCAAGAACCGACCCACATAGGTCATGGCCTTTGTCGTCAACCTCATGGGGAAGTGTGTAGAAGGATTACAGATGAACTGGGTTAAGTACCTAGTGAATCAACTCGAACTAGACTATCGTGAAGCGCAAGATCAGGGCTATGAGTTTCACTTCAACTGGCTCCTGATCCTCATTGCCTTTGTTGCCTGGGAAAAGTTGGAAGGTGTGGCCTTCCTAGATATCAAACCATTTGAGTCGCTTGTCGTGAAGTTTGCTACCCTTTGGTATTTGAGTGATATGAACAAACAATGGCAGTCGAACACTGTTTTTCATACCTATTACCTTCATCTGAAGAGAGCCATCAAAGTAGATCCTTGCATGACTCTGAACACCTTATAGATATTCTAACCCCTAATTAATTTCAGCGTAGATCGAAATTTCATTTACATTACAACGTGAGCCAATGAACATAAGAAACAACTCCAGTCGTGTTATAAACTTACGGAAGAGGACCTGGAGGAGATCCCTAAGGACTAGTCTGCAGACTTCCTTATCCCCACTGACCCTGCAGAGATGTCTAATCCTGAACTGGATAGCCTGGAGACCACTCACAAAGAACAAGACACACCTAGAACCAATAGAAGATAGAAGACTGAAGAGGTCCAAGATTTAAGTAGCGCCTCAAGAAAGAGTGCTTCCATATCACCTGAGCGAGGAGGATGGTGATGTAGAAGAGATGAAGGACAGAGAAGTTGAACAAAAGAAAAGAGCAGTCACACCGTCGAGAGACGAGGCTGACCCCTTGAAGAAGAGGAAGGTTTCTCCCCCGAAACCTTCTTCCTGGAAGAAATCAAGAGCCGCCATGACCGAGATGCAGACTACACTTACTCCTGATGACTTTGAATTCATCATTTCAGCTCTAAACGACGCTTCACTAGAAATCACGGAGAAACAAGGAGTGAAGCAGGAGGAAATGTATGATAGAATTGAGGTCGAGCTCTGTGGGGTACAACAGGCTCTTCAGTCCAGTCGTGCAGTCTCCACTACGCCCCTGCCATCGGGAGAACAAGAGTTGGGAGATGAGCCAACTCAACTCCACCGACTAGGAGATGCAATTGAAGCTCACCTTTGATGAACACAAGAGGAAACAGAACAAGCTACCCAGGCTTTGATGAAAGTACAAGGAGTACTTGTAGAACAACGTCAAGTTGTAGAGCAAGAGAAGATTTCTCTTCAGACAAAGTTTGACGAGGAGAAAGTGCAACTGTAGCAAGAAAAGGAAAAGTTGCTCTTAGGGCAACTTGAGGTAAAAGAAGTAGTCAATAGAGAACTTCGCTCTGTGACAAGCTTAGAGCCACAGGCAGAAGACCGGGTTGAGCATCAAGTAGAGAAACTCGTGGAAGCCATCCAATAGCTACACCAAAGAATAACATATTTAGAGCACCACACAGTGCCCATCACTCTACAAGATATCAGAGATCAAAGAGAAGCGACTTCCCGGAGCATAGTTGAGAGAATAAAATATTTTTCCATGGAATGCAAGAAACTCAGTGACCGTAGTGTCCAGAATTATGAGCAATGCACCGAGAATGCAGAACTAAAGGCATTGTAGTCACAGCTCCAGGAGGTGAAGCAGGAAGTAGAGACAATAGAGGCACAGTTGAAGCCCCTGTCAGCTGTGGAAAAAATGAAGCGATCCCAGGAGCAACGCATTGCCCAGTAGCAGGTCCATACTATTCAGAGCAGAGTTATGGAAGTAACTCAGAGGCTCCAACCTGTACAATATGAGGCTTACCAACTATTCACAAAGATCGAAGGCCATGAAGAAAAACCGGAGCAAGTTGTTGTTGCAAAAGAACAACACCTAGAAGAACCCATGAACGAGGTAGTCATCCAAGAGTTTGTTGAACAGGAGGCTGTGGCACAACAACAAGTCGAAGAAGCTCGAGCCAAGCTTGAGGATTTTGAAGCAGAACTACCCAGACCATAGTGACTCGGGATGAGTCACAGGTGAGTGTTGGGGGCCTGTTGGCCCTTGACCAAGTTTTGGGAGATATTTGGTCAATTTTGACCTATTTTGGGACTTCGACAGCCTGTCAAAGGAGGAGAGAAAGATGAAGTAGAGATCATGGGATCTCGACCCCTTTTTGGGGTTTGGGATTATGTAATGGATATAGGATGTCGACCCGTGGGTTTACCCATGTTTAGGCCTATTTTGTAAAGTATAAATAGATGTCTATGCAATGTAAGGAGGGGCATCTCTATGATGTTAGGCCAATGTGCTAAGTGCTAGTGATCAATCTATGTGATCGAAGGATTGTAAGTGCTCTGTGCATACTATGTAAGATTTTTAAGGCTAAGTGCAAGGGACTGTAAGAGATCGAGAGGAGGCTTTGTGCTAAGCCTAACTCAGGGAAGGAGGATCTAGTGAAGTGTGCAGATCTCCTGTCCTATGCAGAGTAGGGTTTTTGAGGCTCTGTGCATGTGACTGATTGAAAAAAGATAATAGAAGAGAAGACGAGTTGGCGGACGTAGCCCCAGGGGGGAGGGTGAACCACGTATATGCTGTGTTGATCTGCTTTGTGCAAAGTGTTGATGTGTTTATGTGTGAATTTCTATGATATAGATGAATGTTAGATAGAACTGATGTTGATTTGTGCTTAATAAGGAGAATGAATGTTCGATATGACCTATATGAGTATGCTTAGTGCCTAAATCTGCTAGATCTAATGTGTTCCTTTTATGCTAAGTGCTATTATATGTGGATCTAGTTGAATACTACGATGCTCTGTAATTATGGTTTGTCTGCGTTGTTACTAAGAACTGGATATTTATGAATGTTTATTGTTAAGTGCTCTATTAAATGTTAGAATCACAGATCTGTGTCCCAACTAAGGTTGTACACATCTGAGTCATGTAACCACCCTTGCCTCTACCTCGGGTGAGACGTCATCTGCTTCGCAGGTGTTGTCGAAAGGGCCAGTAGTTAGGGTTTTGTTGGTGCGTTGTTGTAGCGTTGAACCCTGGGTTTGCCCATGTGCCAACACAACTTCAACCTTCTGTCATGTGCATGATTCTTGTTGCAGTTGGGATTTGGTATCTGCATGACTTGTGACTTCCTGGTCAAATTGAAGGCGCAGTTGGGAATTTGCTCAAGTGAGAGTTTGGTGTCTCTCCCTGATCTCATGGAGTATGGTAGTAACAGATATTTGAGAACACATGTATTCCAACAGAGGATGAACACCTTTGGTAATGACTCACACATCTAGATCAAATATTAACACATCGATGCTTTGACATGGTTAAACACCTATGGGGAAACATCCACAACCCCAACCAACATGGCCATTTGGAGCAATTTATTAATGAAAAATAAAAATATTACAGATATATTTACAAGAGAGTTTCTTAAAATCGATCATCGACAAATGACCCTCCATGCTCTTTAAATAGAGATCAGGGACCAATCGGGTGTTAAGCCATGGATCAATGTAGTTGTTAAGATCGAGGTGAATATGAATCTTTGGATCACTCTATGTCAATAATATATCGTGGCTTTGAGATTTCCTAACTACAAATGCATACTAAAGAAACACACTTTTACCTAATGACACATTAGACTAAGTTGATCTTAATTAACTCCTTAGTGTCTAAATATCCTAACATCCCCCCTTAAGATAAACTTGGGATATGACTGAAGGATTTACAAAGGTGACACAATATTATAAGGAAGGAGGCATTAGAGCCTATCTCCCTTTAATGACAACTTCCTAAACTCCTAACATGGATCAAAGTTTGGGAAACTTCGCTTTCGTAAGAGACTTTGTGAAAATGTATGCAACTTGATTTTATGTAGGGAAAAAGAGAACTTCAATAACTCGATCATGAATGAGATTTCATATGAAGTGCATGTGTAGCTCGATGTGTTTGTTGTGTTGATTTTGAAATAGATATTTGGTGAGATTGATGAGAATTGTATTGTTGCACCAGAGGGTGGTCGAATATTGTTGTTGGAATCCAAACTTTGAAAGGATCTGTCAAAGCCACAAGGCTTCTTGATTTGCCTTAACCGTTTCTCAATACTCTTCTTCTACTGAAGAAAGATAAATATCCTATTGTTTCTTAAAGACCAAAGTGAAAGGTCCTGGACTAAGGATGAAAACATAACCTGCGATAGAATTTCAATCATCAAGGTCTTCGACCCAATTTGAATCAGTGAAACTAACCAATAAAGGAGTCCCCCTCTGAGTTGTAATGTATCCTGAATTGAACTGTACCCAGAACATACCGAAGTATCATTTTAGTTTCTTTACAATGCATTTCATGGGGTGTTTGCATATAGAAAACAAGATGACCAAAAACAAAGGAAAGGTCGAGACGGGTATGAGTAAAGTAAAAGAGGCTACTACCTAACTAACGGTAAAAAGTGGCATCTATTTTGGGAGAAGTACAAGTCGAAACAAGTTTGAATCCATATTGGAAGGAAGAAGGGGCTGGTTTTGAATATTCCATGTGAAAGCGATGAAGAAGGGCACACACATACTTAGATCGGGAAATAAAAATTCCTTCATTGGTTTGCAAAACTTAGAGGCCAAGGAAATAGTGCAAATATCCTAAGCCAATCATTTCAAATGTCTTATTAAGGTTGTATTTCAAATTATTTAAAAGTTTAGGGTTGCTACAAGTGAGGATAAGATCATCAACATAAAGAACACGGATTATGAGATGATTTCCTACTTTCTTGGTATAGACATTGGGATCAAAATGACATTTAGAAAACTCAGTGTCAAGAAGAAAGTTGTCCATTTTGGAAAATCAAGCTTGAGGAGCTTTCTCAAGACCATAAAGAGATTTCTTAAGGTGATAAAAAAAGGCTAGATTCATTATGGACATATCCAGGAGGTCGTTCCATGTATATTTATTCTTGGTAATCCCCATGCAAGAAGGTAGATTTGACATCCATCTGATGGACCTCCCATTGATGTGATGTTGCAAGTGATAGAACAAGAAAAATGGAATTCATTTTGTCTACAAGGGAAAAGGTTTCATTATATTCAGTTCCTTCAACTTGAGAGAATCCTTTGGAAACTAATTGATCCTTGTGTCTTTCAACACTTCCATCATATGCATAGTTAGTTATGTAGACCCATTTACATATGACAAGTTTTCTTCCTTTTGGAAGAGGTATAGGATTCCAAGCATCATTTTCCATTAAAGAATGATACTCTTCATTCATTGTTGTATCCCAATTTGGATGACCCGAAGCTTCTACAAATGTCTCTGGATCACGAGTCTCTGAAACTTGAGTCAAAAGAGAAGAGGCTCACTGGAACTGTGAATGTTTCCGACGTTGATCTGAAGAATCACCGACAATATCACCAACTACTTCTTGTGTTGAATGGACCCATCTAGGAAGCAATGGTGTTGGTGCAGATTCAGGTTCAATGGATTCATCTGGAGGAAGGTTAGCTAGAAGAGGTGGATTTTCATCCTCACCATCATCATATGAAGAATAAGAAACCATAATAGGAACATAAGAAGGCACAAACGCCAAAGACGGCTTGTAGATCTAAGAAGGCACAAACGTCAAATTAGGCTTGAAAGACAAAATAGTTTCATCAAATTTAACATCTCTTCTAATAATAATCTCATTAAAATGTGGTTGAATAAGTCTGTAACCTTTGACATCTTCAGAATAACCAACAAATGTCAACTTCTCACTTTTAGGTTGCAATTCTTTCCTTTTCTTATCACGAATGTGAGCCCATGCTACACTTCCAAATACACAAAAGTGACTTACATATGGATTAAGTTTATTCCATGCTTCTTCTAGTGTTATATTTTTAAGAGCCCTTGTGGGAGTGTGATTTACTATGTAATTTTCACAGTCAGTAGCCTCTACCCAATACTTTATATTTAATCCCTTAGATTGGATCATACAATTATCCATTTCTTTTAATGTGTATTTATTTCTCTCAACGACGCCATTTTGTTGTTGTGTATATGGAACAATGTGTTGGATTTGAATGCCTTGTGCAGTGCAATAACTTGTAAATTGATTGTTCACATATTCACCTCCATTATCTATTCTTAACCTTTGAAGTTGTTGTCCAGATTGATTTTCTACAAGGGCCTTGTAGGCCAAGAACTTGTAAAAAAATTCGCTCTTAAGTTTTAAGAAGTAAACCCAAGTGCACATGGAAAAGTAATCAATGAAAGTTGAGAAATACTTTCACCCAAAAAAATGAGAATAAAGTAGACCACCAAGAGGCATATTTTTCAAAATTTTCTCGATGATGTTTGCCAAGAACACAATTGGCACAAACACCTTCTCTGCAAGAAACAAGTGGAAGACCAATTACCATCTGTTGATTACATATTTGTTGCAATGATAAATAGTTTAGATGACCAAACTGCTCATGCCAAAGTTTTCTGAAGTCCTCACTATGAGCAAAAAAACTGACGGAAAAGATGATAATCCAAATTTGTCAAACTTGTACAACCTGGTAGTATCGTCAACAATTACAGTTGCAAGAACATGCTTAGGAACTTTTACATCCTTGATTACAACTTGGTGAGGTGAAAACTATATAGTTTTACCTTCACCTGAATGAGTGATTTTATATACTTATAGAAGGTCGTAGGAAAGACATGGAACACATAATACATCATTGAAATGGCCATTATCTACCCGAATTGTTCTAGACCCTACAACACTAAGATATCTATCATCACCAACAAATATTTTCTTGGTGTGACATTCATTAAGAGAAAACATATGGCTTTATCCTTATCCATATGATAATGTGTTCACGAATCAATAAGCCACTCATCATAAGAAGAATTCGAAGTTTCATTCTAGGAGAAACGAGAAACATAAAGTGCATGTCCATGGGAAGAAGAAGAATAAGAAGAATCAGTATTGATGTTGTGCTTCTTCATCGATACTTCTAAAGATGTTTCTGGTAGATCTATTTTTCATTCTATACATAAAATTCTAAGTGTTTTTAACTTAGATAAGTAATCTTTAATGAAAGGAAAATCATTTGGACTTAAGGTCATTAACAAATTCTCCAACTGGTGGACTCGAATAATTTTGTGTTTACCAAACACAATTTAGAGATTTTCCCAAGCATCATCTAGGTCATTAATTCTTTTAAGGTGAAACCTTAAATTATGAGAGATGGACATTTCGATTAGTCCTTGTATTTCATCATTCTTATTTACCCATTTGAATTTCTTTTCATCATCAGTGGGTTCTAGTTCTTTCCCCATGGTAATCGGGTACAATCATTTACTTCTTAATACATCCTCCATATAGGATTTCCATGAGAAGTAATTGGTATTGGTAAGAAAAAAAAAACACTGGAAGATTCCATATTAAAATATGCATAAAAATATGAAATTGATGCCTTGGATGGAAAGGTCTCGAAAAAATAGATTGTTTAAAAAAATGGACTTCAGATGTGAAAGTTACGCCCTTTTGAAAAAAGGAATAAACAATATCCAAAGAACCACGTGGTAATATCCAAAGTTCATCCTAACTGTTCCTATAAACTTACTTTTAAATAAGTTACTTATGAAGTGGCTTACTTTTATAGAATAAATAAGAATCACTTTTACAACGAAGTTACTTTTTAAATGAAAATTGCTTGAAAAAAACTGTAAATAAATTATTAAATTTATTTAATAGTAATTCATTTTTTTAACTTAAGTGAAATGCACTTTACAAAGAGTGCATGAACTTTTTCAAAAAAAGTAACAAAAGAGAGACTTTAACTCAAAACCTCTTACTAAGTAAAGTAAATTTTAATCAAGTGAGCTAGTGCAAAACATGTTATATTGTTTAGAAGGAGGATTGTGGTTGTTGTTGTTGTTGAAGATGGTCTCGGAGAGTGTGCTCATTAAAAAACTATTTTCACACAAGAAAACAGTTTCACTTCTCGACGACAACTAAGGTTAGATCTCGATTAACTTACCCAAAAAATTGCAAATTTTCTCTTTGTTTCTGATTTACTGAGATCACATAGAGCACACGAAAAAGAGCATACGTGGACAGGAAAACCCTTTCCGATTTGTTTCTAATTTGTCGAGATTGTTGATGTGGGTCAGATCCAACAAGAACAATTAGCTATCAGTGCAGGACTCTAAGATGATCAACAATGGAAATTTTTTAAGACTATGGATGAAGAAGGAGATCGACTTGTTTGCGTGAAGGGCCCCATGCCATCATGATTGATTTCAATTTTAGATGTAATATATATAAAGTCAGACATTATATTCTTGTATGTAAATGAATAATGAGAATCTCATAATACCTTTTCCACGTGGGAGAAAAGACAAACAAATAAAGAAAGGGAGTACTAGATTGAAGAGAAGCTGAAGCGTCGGGGATGCATGAACTTCCAACTATCCTCTCAATCGACTCAGTTCTCTATATCATGTTTCCCCACAAAGAAAAATGGTACTTTGGCAGTGAATGATGTAGAGAGGTAGCCCAGATGTCACTGAAGAGTATAGAGATGAACTAGAGAGCCTCTAAATTTCCCATGCTAAATAATAGAGATAATGGTTGAAGCCAAAAGAATGTTGGTATTCCCATTTGGGTTTCTAGAGTAAATTTTGAGTTTTTTCATTATTATTGTTTGTGGTTGTATTATTCATGAATGGTTAATGTTTTCATTATAACTTAATGGTTGTTTGTGTTTTATTTAGCAAATTGAATTTCATACCAATTTGGACTTGTGTTCGTTTTATATAAATATGGTCGTTATGGGTTTGTAAGCCACAATAACAACTTTTTAACCATAGTCTTGCATTGATTTTGAGTTGGCAATCAATGACCATTCCTCCTGATCCATTGCTATTTCATTGGGGATTTCTAATTTCATTTTCTTAGATTTGTAGGGCACATTCAAAACTTGTTGGGACATTTTTATTTTGCCCATAAATCATACACATAGTATCTTCAGAAATTTGGGGTTGCCTGGGTGTTTTATAGCTACCCACAGACCAGATACATGTTTTGAAAATTCACCTTCTATCAATTTCACTCTCGTTACATTTTTCGTTGTTTATGAATGCTCAAGTTGACTTCTGTTGTAGGAAAATATCCCTGCAGACAGGTAGATTTCCTCAAAGAGCTAGACCCTAAACTCTAAGACAGAAAGTGCTTAACGTGGACACTGACTTCCTTTCAAATCTATACAAACTAATGCATGAGAGGAAGGAGAACAAAAGTACCTCTTTATCAACGTTTGTCCCTGCACACTCTGAGTTGAGCTCCAATCTTTCACTCCTTGATGAGCCCTATAAACAAACAAAGTACGACCACTTCATACTCTATTGATATTAGCTTGAAAACAGATCTATCTATCAACGATAAGTTCATGTAAGATCAGACACAAACTAGAAAGAAACAGGCCAAGCGTGTCATATTAATGAGAATAACGACAACAGTACTTACAATTGTAGATGTGAATGAGAAAGCTTCGTCAAGTCCCCTTTGTCTAACCCTTGCTCGAAAGATCCACGACCTGGATGATAGCAGCTTCATTGATCACTCTTCTTCAGTTCACTGTGTGTTTCCTATGAGATCATAGGTTTCATGATAGCAATTCTTCCCCCTCCAACACCACTTATAAGATCATAAGTTTGGTGTGATTCTCCCTTTCTAGTCCCCTTTTACCATTAGAAAGCTTGCTTATATAGGTTAAGAGAAGCTTAACCTCTTGAGGTATCTTTAGGGTAGGTTGAGGAATTCTCTCCTCAGATTAGGGATCTTCTGATTGAACCAAGAATTTGAATGCAACTGCCTTCCATACTTGAAATATCCTTCCCTTATTCTCCTCAATGGGCCAAACACTGCCCAGATTAGACAGCGCTCCCTCAAAAGGGGCATCAGGGCACTATAGCGCTCCCAAGGAGGCTCGAGGGGAGTGCCAGCGCTCCAAGGATGGATAACGCTCATGCAGAGAAGTGGTTTGTCATTATACCGCTCCCCAGTAGCTTGTGGGGGAGTGCCAACGCTCCTAAGACTGATGTAGGGGAGCGCTCTCCTTCAAAACCTGTGTTTAAGAGCTCCTTTCAGGTGGTAAGAGTTCCTTTACTTCAGTTAATCATTCTCCCTCCTCCAAATCAAGTGTATGAGGTATTCTAAGTGTCTCCTTGGTGTCATCATCATGGTAGTATGCTTTGTTTGATGTTTGCGACACTTGTGAACAACATATGACACTTGTGACAGTTGGGAGGAACATGCGACACTTACGACGCTTATCGAAGAGAAAAATATTGAGGTGTAACAGATTTCCCCCCAAAGTATGAAGTTAGAAGATGTGAACTGATAACTAAAATGCTTTGTAGAGGTTCAAGCAAGGGTATAGACTCAGAGAACCTTACGGAATATGCACACAAACATCCAACAAATATCATGACATATTTCAAAACCCAAGGCAGGCATACCTATGCATGGGTGATCAAGACTTGCAAGATATGGCCTCCATAAAATACACTGGAGATCCATAATTGTATTGATGAAAAGGTATAGCCACTGGGGATACAATGTGGATCTATACATTGATGACCTGGACTGATCGTAGCCATGAAGAATACACAGGGGATCTACGAAGTGACAAGACATAGCCA
>SNQJ01S0012508.1:52976-63923 GCA_010110895.2 Picea sitchensis
TTCCTACTCTATTGATATTAGCTTGAAAATAGATCTATCTATCAACGATAAGTTCATGTAAGATCAAACACAAACTAGAAATAAATAGGCCAAGTGTGTCATATTAATGAGAATAACGACAACAGTACTTACAATCGTAGATGTGAATGAGACAGCTTCATCAAGTCCCCTTTGTCTAACCCTTGCTCGAAAGATCCACGACCTGGATGATAGCAGCTTCACTGATCACTCTCCTTCAGTTCACTGTGTGTTTCCTATGTGATCATAGGTTTCATGCTAGCAATTCTTCCCCCTCCAACACCACTTATAAGATCATAAGTTTGGTGTGATTCTCCCTTTCCAGTCCCCTTTAACCATTAGAAAGATTTCTTATATAGGTTAAGAGAAGCTTAATCTCTTGAGGTATCTTTAGGGTAGGTTGAGGAATTCTCTCCTCAGATCAGGGATCTTCTGATTGAACCAAGAATTCGAATGCAACTGCCTTCCAAACTTGAAATATCCTTCCCTTATTCTCCTCAACGGGCCAACCACTACCCAGATTAGACAACGCTCCCTCAAAAGGGGCATCAGGGTGCTATAGCGCTCCCTAGGAGGCTCGAGGGGAGCGTCAATGCTCCAAGGATGGATAACACTCCTGCAGAGAAGTGGTTTGTCGTTATAACGCTCCCCAGTAGCTTGTGGTGGAGCACCAGCGCTCCTAAGACTGATGTAGGGGAGCGCTCTCCTTCAAAACCTTTGTTTAAGAGCTCCTTTCAGGTGGTAAGAGTTCCTTTACTTCAGTTAATCATTCTCCCTCCTCCAAATCAAGTGTATAGGTATTCTAAGTGTCTCCTTGGTGTCGTCATCATGGTAGTATGATTTGTTTGATGTTTGCGACACTTGTGAACAACATATGACACTTGCGACAGTTGGGAGGAACATGCGACACTTACGACGCTTATCGAAGCGAGCAATATTGAGGTGTAACAACTTCCACACATTTTTTATTATCCGTGAATGCTCAAGTTAACTTCCACATGTTTTTTATTGTCCGTGAATGTTAAAATACATCTTCTATATGTTTTTCCTTGTCAGTGAATGTTAAAAATCGAATCTCATATGTTGTTTTTCTTCTCTGTGTTGCCAAAATCTCCCTTGGTGTTTTTCTTCATCCTAGGTTATTAAAAATAATATTCCAAATGTTTTTACATGCCATTGGTGATCAAATTTGACCTTAGAACGTTCTTCTCAATTGTTGGTCATTGATTCCAATGTGAAAAGGGTTTCCTTTCATTATTGGATGTTGAATCCATCTCTTATATTTTTTCTTTAGCCATGGGTCGACCCCCCTCGACTTGGATTCCCCTTTGGTTGAGTTCCTTTCCTCATTCGATTGAAAAATCATCCCTTGGTCAACCTGACTTGGGTCAATTTGACTTGCTTAGATTTCGACTCGACTGGACTCATTTTTTTTCTAACTCGTTTCCTCATTTCGACTTCTAAGTAGTCTACTTAATTAGTATTTTGGACCGACTCTATTGCGGCTTGGTTGGTCGAGTATTTTTCCCGTCATTAAAGAGCCAAGGATATATTTGTTACATATGCTTCCATGTTGGTGAAATGGTGACACTATAAGCCT
Organism: Picea sitchensis; assembly: GCA_010110895.2. NCBI lineage: Eukaryota > Viridiplantae > Streptophyta > Pinopsida > Pinales > Pinaceae > Picea > Picea sitchensis. Next base: position 54,595 of record SNQJ01S0012508.1, read on the forward strand.
CCTGTTTATGCATTAGATGGTATCGAAGCAGAATTTCAAATGCATTTAGTAGACTTTTATGGTAAGTACCTGCAATGATTATAACAGAAGTGGAGAAGAGTTGTTTCCATGGCTAGAGAAAAGTAGAGCATCAAGAATGTTAAAGGAACATTATGAAGGAGAAGAGGAAGAAGATTCCAGGGTTAGGTTGGATCAATTTGTGCATAGTTTAGCCACACTGACATCCATGGTGTCAGAACTATTGACAACAAAGATAAAGGAAACACCATCAACAAATAATTTTCATGAAGGCCCCAAGAAGGAAGAGAATAAGCCAAAGACAACATAAGACTGAGCCAGATATAGGAGAGTGGAACTACAATAAGACACATGTAATTTTTCATCAAGACTTATGTTGGGGAAGTGGATGCTTTCAGATTGAACCAATGGATAAAACATATGGAAGTATACTTTAGCGTGCATGAAGTAACTGAAAAACACAATATTATTTTGTTCAATTGAAGCTTGAAGGCCTTGCTTTGACATGGTGGGATGTAGATTTTAACCTTGTACAATATTTTACTGCAAACATATTTTTAATAAATGAACACAAAATATACAATGTCAAATACACACATTAAATAGAGATTTTTCCCCTAGAAACCCAAACCGAGAAAACCAACATATTCTATATTCATTCATAGTGATACATTGTTTACAATACAATATACATATAGGAGCCAACGACATCCAAAAACCTAACCCAATGACCTGGATTAGTCAAAAACCATAATTCCTTAACCGGAAATAGAAAACCATCGGAAAAAACCATGTGCCTAAAAACCGTCCAACAATGGACATGAAAATTGAGGTGACATGAAAAATGAGGAAAACATGTGACATGTTCTCGAGGAAAAAATATTTCTTGGGGCCACTTCCGCCAAACCCCCACATAAGGGGGATATCGCCACCCTGCACGCCCGATGCAACGTAGCACACACTAGAGCTATTCGTGCAAAGAATATAACACATACCTAAAATTCTCCCACTTGTTATTTTCTTTACATACAAGGGTGTTACATGGTTACATAGTCAACAATCCAGGGCAACAATGCCCATGGATCCTCTACACCAAGAGAAATTCTCATTGCTCACATATTTTGTTAATGAATCTGCAATATTCTTCAAAGTGTCCACCTTCATTAGCAACACTTTCTTTTCTTCAACCATGTCTCTCACAAAGTGATATTTAATAAAAATATGCTTTGTCTTTGAATGATAAGTGATACCTGAACACAATCTTTGTAACCATACTACTTCTTTACTTGCATGAATGGCTACCATGTATTCAACTTATGTAGTTGAAAGTGCTACTACAACCAGTCTTTTGCTCATCCAACTGGTTACTCCTCCAAACAAGTTAAACACATACCCGCTTGTAAATCTCCTATGATCCATATCTCCAGCCTATTCTACATACACAAATCCATGTATGTCCAACACTCTGTCCAATCCTGGTCTTCGTTGGTAGCACAATCCATAGCTAGCAGTTCCACGCAAATACCTGAAAACCCTTTTTATTGTTGTCCAATGCTCCTTCTCTGGTTTTGACATATACTTGCTAAAAACTCCCACTGCATGTGCAATGTCTGGTCTAGTATAGACCATTGCATACATCAAACTTCCAACTTCACTCGCATATGGAACACGAGACATGTCCTTCTCCTCTTCCTATGTCTTGGGACACTGATCCATAGATAAATTTAAACCAACAGGAATAGAGACCTTGACCAGTTTACATTCTTTCATATTAAACTTTTGCAATATTGTCTCGACATATTTTCTCTGATTTAACCAGAGTTTCCTCTTTTTCCGATCTCTTTTAATTTCCATGCCCAAAATAAAATTTTAAGCACCGAGATCCTTCATGTCAAATTTAGAGGACAATTGAGATTTCACATCTTGTATAATATTTTTATTGTTTCCTATTAACAACATGTCATCCACATACAAGACCAAATAAATCAAATGATCACCAATTAATTTAAAATACAAACAGTGATTGTCTCTGCTTCTTGTGAAGCCAAGTCCCAGCATATAAGTATCAAATTTTGATACCAAATCATTGGTGATTGTTTTAAATCATACATGGAATTTTTAAACTTGCATACCAACTCCTTATTTCCCTTCACAACAAAGCCTTCTCACTGTTTCATATATATTTCTTCTTCTAGATCCCCATGTAGGAATGTTGTCTTCACATCCATATGTTCTACTTCAAAATCAAATGCAACAACAACAGATAACATAAATCTTATAGAAGTTAATTGGAAATAGAACAAAATTTTTCACCAAAATCAATTCCCTCAACCTGGGAATAACCCTTTGCTACTAATCGAACTTTGTATTTCTCCACTTTTTCTTCTGAATTCAACTTCTTTTTAAATACCCATTTGTTTCCAATGGGATTTATTCCAGTTGACAAATCCACTAGATCCAAAGCCTCATTCTTATCCAAGAATGCCATTTTTTCATCAATGGCCTTTTTCTAGAGCTTTCCACCCTTTGAATCCATTGCTTCCCTGACAATTATAGAATCATCATCGTAATAGACAAAGAAAAATTTGAATGAAAATCAGATGGAGTATACCTTTCCGGTAGCCTTCTTTCATGAACCGATCTCCTCAATACTGGAGTATGATGATATTCTTCTTTTGATTCATGTTCTTCTGTCTTGGTAGGACTTCCTTTAAATCAAACTCTATTTTATCTAGTTCTTCCTTACTTGGTAGGACTTCTTGTTTAACAACATCGTTCATTTATCTAAATACCACATCTCGACTATACAAAACCTATATATAAATTTTTTTAAAAGTACGACCTTTGTTATAAAAAAAGGATGTTGGGAAAAGGGGAAGAGGGGGCTCTCCCTAATACTAGCACCACTTTTTCATTTCGGGGTCAATTTTATGGTTATGTTCAAAACGATACCAGTTGTCAAGGCCACAACTTCAAATGAGTTGTAATTTTAACCTTGGAAAAAAAGACATTAGAGAAATTTTGATGTCTAAAATGGGCTTCCTAAAGAAAATGACAAAATAATAGTTAAAATAATAAAATAAAAGATGAATTTTCAAAGGGAAAAAGTAAAACTACTTTTTTTGTTTGTATTTTGGACTCAACTCCTTATAGGTTTAGTCAAATCCCAAGTGTAAGAACTCGTTGGATGAAGAATTAAATTTTGAATCCAACGAGTATCCACTCTCATGATTTTGATAGACCATAATGAGATAAATTGGAAATAAATGAACAAAATGTGTATTTCAAGTATTTCTAGTTTATTTCATTGCGGGTCTATCAAAAGTATGCATACTTGGTACTCATCGGATGTGAAATTTAATTATGCAACCAAGTGGCTACACTTGGAATTTGAGTAAACCTATAAGGAAATAAATCGAAAATACAATTAAAAAATAGTTTATTTTATTTTCTCTCCAAAACTATGTATCCTTATGGTTGACATCATCATCTTGAGTCCTCTTGGTTCTTTTAAAGTTGTTGATAACACATTTTTTTGTTTTGAGATCCATTTTTCACCTCAAAATATTTCTCTAGAGGATGATTTTCGGAGCGTCACTTTTTTATTTGGGGGGGCGATTTTAGGGTTTTTATTTGCAGTTTTATAGGTATTTAAGGCCATGGTGGAAAATGTTGTAATTTTAACCCTGGAAAAAAGGGTGATTATGGAACACCACTTTTCGATTCGAAAGTTGATTTTGGTGTTTTTGACCCAAAAATATGAATATTTTAGACTAGAGTTATCGTTTTGAGGTCACAATTCTCATCAAGTCGAGAAATGTGCTAAACCCTTAAGTATTGAAAACTTCAAAAATAAAATTTTCCTACAATATAAATTCAGACATTTCTCTTATATATATTTACTTCTTCCAAAAAAAAATCCATTTAACAAGTTTTAAATTCAAACCATAAAAATCCAAGTTATCAATTAACTTTAACAAAAATCTTAACTGAATTGTATTCAATAATCACCCTCTACATGAAGGTATTCTAATTTTTATTTTTTATGACCACGATCATAGATTCTTCCTCATATTTAGCCAATATTTTCATATTTCCCAGCACCAAATCCTCTAGTTCACTATCATCTCCCTCTATCTCTCAAGATCACGAGTTCCTCCTACATGTTGGAAATTCTTGGATGGTGGAAAATAACCTCTTCCAAATCAAACGTAATACATTTTATAACTTTGATTGCATGAGGCATATGTTCCTTCAAATAATAAAGGCATTTTGCATGTCAACGTTTGTGGTGCCTCCATGGTCGGAGACTTTGAATTGAATATTTTCTCTTTTTATTCAAAGGTTCCTCTCACTTCTCCTCTTTTCATATCATAGACCACATTATGTTATGCAGTTAATATATTATGTTTTACATACTTTACACAAAGTCACTTCATCACAATTGTATCAATTTGTTTATTGGCTAGAGCTTGGAAAGCATGAGGGTCCACCTACAGACATGGAATACATGGAAGAACATTTCTAACATGGAATTGGTATGGAAAGAGGTCGGGAAGCATGGGGGATTGAATACAATTGCATGGGGGATTTGCTTGCTAGAGCTTGGAAAGCATGAGGGTCCACCTACAGACATGGAAGACATGGTAGTTTTTCATAGGCCTGGGTGATTTCCTAAATTTCAGCAGACATGGTAGTTTTCTTAGATATGGATTGGGAGGAAGAGGACACTTTGTGGGCTCAGGAAGGTATTTTCAAATTTGAAAAGGCATATAGAGATATGTATGAGAGGCAATCTGGAGCAGACATGGGTAGACACGTGAATGAAAAATCATATTTGAATCTGCCTCTGGTTGACATAAGGCATGGTACCTCTTCACTTGATGAGGTGAGGATGGAAGTAGGTAGTGTTCAACATGTTGCAAGCAATGTATGTTAACATTCCAAAAATGGGTTGAATAATTTGGGAAAACATAGATTGGTAAGGGTAAATTACGAGGAGAATCAACGAAGCTCAAATGCCTCAAAAAATGTTTGACATGACAATGAACAAGGTGGAAAACTTGTCATCGAAGGCGTTGGCGGGAAAACAAATTTATATCAAGATGAAAAAACCTAAGCTTAAGCAGTGGATATGGGACTACTGGAAACCAAGGGTAGGTTATTGTATGATATTTATCCTTCCATCTAATCATTGGATAGTTTTTCACTTCTTAGAGGTGGGGGATATGTTAAAAATACTTGAATTTCCTTGGATTCTTGGTAGAGGGGTTTTAATGCTCAAGAGGTGGGAACCAATATTTAACCCCTACTTAGAATCCTTTTCTAAGAGATGCGTATGGATGTTTCTCCCATATTTCCCTATTGAACTCTGGGTGACTAGGATTTTTTAAGAAATAACAAACACAATTGGAAATTTGTATTTTTCAATGCACCGTCTTACCGATGGAATAATAAAAGGTTGGTGTGGATATTAGTGGAGGTTGATTTGGATATAGGGCTTCTTGAAGATATAGAAGTAGTCACATAAATTAGATCATTCATTCAGGTCTTGGGTCATTGGAGGGAGCCCTTTCGTTGCCACTTTTGCAGGCAGATGGGAAACTTGAAATCAAACAACCCAAAGTTGATTAAGGAGAAGAAAATTCCAGGCTCATAAAGTGATTCCCAGTGAGGACAAACACACATTCAATTCTGGAACATTAAGTTCATGTATGTCTGGAATGAGAATCATTCATTGGTAAGATGCATACCTTTTTCCCAATTTTTTTAACTCTTTATCAAAAAACAATATCAGTGCTTTAATTAACCATGAATAATTGATTATGGAGATATTTGATGGCTTTTGGGAGTTAATTATGAAGAGATTTGAGTGTATTTATGGTGGAAATCAGTTGATTGATAAAGAAAAAGGGATTTCATCTCCTCAATGTTTGGATTTAACTAAGTGCTCTCCTATGGATTTCTCCCCTAAGGATGATTTGTTGGTTGATACAGGAAACGGGGGCTCTTCCCATGAAGTTCCAGTTCTTTTTAAGGTCCCTCCCTTAGTTGACTCTCATAGAGAGGATCCTGGATCACTTTCCATTGGAGGGGATTTAGGGATTTTCTCTCCTGATGTGAGACCTAATAAAAGGATCATGAATGGAACTGTGAGTCAGCTGGATAATATGATGGATGATGATGATATTGACCTCTTAGTAAAATAAGATTGCTATATTTTGGATACTCCCTTGTTCAAAGAAGTTTTAACCAAAACCCCACTACAAATTCACAATAGTTTGGAGGTTGTGAAATAGGTTGGGGTTAGATACAATGTAACAATCTAGAAGAAACCTGTTAATAAGACTAGAAAGAAAAAGGAGATAGGTTCCATTGAAGGAGGATTGTCACCTCACATCCCTATTTATGATACTTCTCTTGTTGAACCTCTTAAGTCCCCAAGGGCTCTTAGAGCATAGAAACTTGCCTAGGGGGTTTCTTAATGATTCTCATGTCTTATAACTTGCATGGGGTATGGGGTGCCCAAAAAATGTTAAACCTAAAAAGGTTATTACAATCTATCAACCCCGACATCATTTTTCTTCAGGAAACTATGGTAGACAACATCAAAGAAAAAGATTTATTTATGAAATGCTTCCCTAACTGGGATTGTGTGGAAATAGACTCAAATGGTCTCTCTGATGGCTTGATATCTAGTTGGAATCCGATGAAGGCATATCTACAAGATTTTCAAATTTGTGCAGGAATTTTGTTAGAAGGTCATTTAAAATACCTTTCAAATCCTGTAAAACTCTTGAGCATATATGGACCCTACAAAGACATGACTTCTTTCTGGTAGCCCTTGGAAGATAATGGTTTTTTAAAATATGAAGGTTTAATAATTGGGGGAGATTTAAATATAACTTTATCTTCTAGGGAGGTTTGGGGGAACATGCAAGATTAGACCCTTTATTTTATTACTTCTCCTTTGTTTTTGACTTAGCAGGAGTAGTGGATATAGCACCAAGCTCGATCTCTCCAACCTAGAGAAATGGGTTCCCTGGATCAAAAGGAATCTCAAAAGGGTTAGATCGATTCCTCGTGAATGAAACCTTTACGGGGGAATGATTAGATGAAGATCATGGGTTATAAACTCTTTCCTCATGGATCATAATTCGGTATGTTTACAATTTGATGAAAACAAAGAGACAAATCAATATCCCTTCAAGTTTAATCATGCATGGTTGTTGGAACCTGATTTTATTTTGATGGTGCATAAGACGTGGAATGCCATGGTATCGGGGCAAGATACATCATCTATTAATTTTCTGGTGGTAAAAATCAAGAAATTGAAAGAAGTTGTGGTACTCTGGAAGAAAGAGAAAAGGAAAATGCACCAAACAGAACTCAAGGATCTAGAACAAAAATTGGATGAGGTTTTTTTACAATGTACCTCACAAAAAATTTCTCCTGAAGAAAAGGATATGATATTATCTCTTGAAAGGAGAAAATATAATATTCTTAATATTGAAGAAGAATCTTGGCGTCTAAAGAGAAGGGTTGTCTAGCTAAAAAGTTGCGACAGAAACACAATTTTTTTCCATAAATTTGTTTAGTTTAGGAAGAACTTTAATACCATATGGGACATAGAGGACTTGGAAGGAAATTTCCAGTCTTCACATATAAACATAGGCTCTGTTGCATTTAATTTTTTCAAGTCTATATATTCAACAAAGGATAAGGAAGATACTCTCACTCAACTCCATGTGATAAAGGAAATACCAAGATTGTTTTCGGAAGAAGATAGTAATGATATAGACAGACAAGAGTAACCCTACAGGAGGTGGAAACTGTAGTTGCAATAATTCCCACGGACAAAAGTCCAAGTCTATATGGGTGGACCCAGGAGTTGTTTCATCATTTCTTTGACTTAATGGGAAATGACTTGATGGATGTTGTAGAGGAATCAAGGACTTCAAGTAAGGTTAGTGCATCTCTAAATGCCACATTTGTGGCTCTTATCCCAAAGGATTCCAAACATGTTTCTTTTAATAAATACATGCCCATTTCTCTATGTAACTTTTTTAATAAAGTTATCTCAAATATCATTGCTTCCAGGTTAAAAGACAAGTTGGTTTTACGCATTTCAAAGGAGCAATTTGGGTTCTTGAAAGATAGGTTAATTTTTGATGTGGTAGGCTTATCACAAGAATGCATGCACTCAATTAAGTCTAAGAAAATGTCTTCTCTAATTTTGAAGTTGGATTTAAGGAAAGCATATGATAAATTCAGCTAGAACTTTCTTAGAATGTTTCTGATTCAAACAGGCATGAAGTGGGAGGTGTCTTAATGGATTATGTGATGTGTTTCAAGTCCAAAATTTTATTTTCTAGTCAATGTATCTCCAAAAAGTTTCTTCAAAAGCTATGGAGGCCTTAGAAAAGGCTGCCTTATGCCCCCCTTGTTGTTTCTTCTATTGGTGGAAGGTTTAAGAAGGTTGATGATCAATGCTATATTTGAAGGAAAAATCATAGGTATAAAGGTGGCTATAGATCTATCCATAACTCACCTTCTTTTTGTAGATGATGTTATAATTTTACGGATCAGATCATTAGAGGAATGGGATGAATTTAAGAAGTTACTTAATCTCTTCTGTCAGGATTTAGGGATGGAGGTAAATTGTGAGAAATCTTTGTTCATAATAACTGTGAGTCTAAGAAGCTATCTAGTATTGAAAATTTATTAGGCATTCTTATAGCCCCCCTTAGACTATGGAATGAAATATTTAGGGTTTCATCTAGAACCCAATGATTATAGATTTTCTCTGACTAGTTTTGGCTCCTATAGAAAATTGAGAATAGGGTTGGGAACTGGTATTATCGCTAGGTTTCACTTGGAGGCAAACTAATACTCATTAAATCTATTTTACAAAATCTTCTAGTCTACTAGCTCACATTAGCAAAGGTCCCTACAAATATCAAGGTTAAAATTCATCAAATATTTTCAAACTTTCTCTGGAAGGGGGCTAGAAAGCCTTCAAGATTTCATCTTGCTAGTTGGGAAATGATCACAATGCCAAAATCACTCGGTGGCTGGGGCATATGAAATACTTCATGGTTTGCACAAAATTTGGCAATAAAATCCTTATGAAGAGCATTGTTTAGAATAGGGTTATGGAGTAAATCCTGTTGGAGTTACTTCACACACACCTAGGATTTATTTTTCCTAAGGTTATTCCTTGTTTATTAGTCATAATTAGTCATTATCCAGTCTCCTATATTTTAGGGGAGAATATTCCACCTGGAGAATATTCTTTTTCAGTTGACACT
>SNQJ01S0012508.1:64434-91295 GCA_010110895.2 Picea sitchensis
CGGAAATACTTCTCACCCCTCATAACTATTTGGAATGGAAGCCAAAAATTCTGCTTCATCTTAGATGCAGAGGCTTGTACCAAATAACTATGGCAATGGAAGTAGAGCCTGATTCTATCGATGAGAAAAATTATTTTCTCAATAGACAAGAAATGGCCATAGGAAGTATCAACATGTTTGTTTCTCTCGAACTTTTCCATCAAGTATATGAAGAATCACAAGGATTAACTCCAAATGAATTATGGACCATATTGGAGGTTCTATTTGGGAATAAAGAATATTGTGAAGATTTCATGCAGGAGTTCGAACAGATAGAGCCAGAAGAGAAGCCATCAGAAGATCAAGTCTCTTATTATGAAGAGTCTTCTACAAACGTTTTTGTAGAAATTAGTATTCCGATAATTGAAGATTATGTCTACTCCATTTCAGATTTATTTTCAGAAATTCATATGGAAGATATATGGCATGCATATCAGGAGTCATATGCAGACACTTTTGCATGCACCATGCATGCATGTCAGGAGACAAAAAGAGATCCGCGCACATAAGACACCATTATGATATTTTTTTAGCACAATTTTCAGAAACAAATTGGATGTTTGAATTCCTATTGGGAAAATATCCAATTTAAAAAAAAAATCGTCTGAAATAGAGTTCGGGAACTGAAGTTATGATCGTTTCAAAATCAACAAAATTTCAGCATTTTTCTGGAAACGACTGCACGGTTTTCAAAATTTCATCCAAAATTTATTTGGATATTATTCATTACAAGAAGATAAAGTGGATATGTGTGGAAATATCCATGCAGACATCTACATCTTCAACAAAATCTTCAAAGAGCACAAACTTGCACAGTTGTGAGGTCTTCTTGGAGTGAAGGACATGGTTGCTCAGCAACTGTCTTTTGTTCCTTATCATTTTTTATTTTATGAATTGTAATTTGAGGGGGGGTTTTGTTCCCATGAGGTTTTCCCTCTTTCCTCATTTAGTTCAGTGTATCTTTTGTATTTGGGTACCTAACATGGCCTCATATCCGGGACCCATTCTTTATTTTCACCATAGTGATGTTCAGGGGGGGTGTTGGAGTTAATTCACACACACCTAAGATTTATTTTTCCTAAGGTTATTCCTTGTTTATTAGTCATAATTAGTCATTATCCAATCTCCTATATTTTAGGGGAGAATATTCTCTTTCAGTGGACACTTCAGTTTGACTAGTTGAGTTGAGTTTAGATGTTGCATTGGTTTTGTCACCATGAAACATTGGGAACATCACCAACTCACTACTCTTTGTTCAGTCAGTTAACTGAAGACTAGTTGACTAGTTAACTCATCTAGGTGGCAGTTCACTCCCGTAACTGCTTGAGAGACTAGACTAGGTGGTAGTTTACTCTTGTAACTGTTGGTGTGTGTCCAGATCACTCTAGAACACCACTATGGCTCATTATTTACTCATGTATCCTATATCTATTGTAAATTATTCACCCTTTGAGTGTGGAATACAGTTAATGAGAATTCTTCCATTCTTTCTATCTTGCTTCTTCTTTCTCAATTTCTCTTTGCAAATGTGTGTAGTATTTTCTAGCTAGATCTATTTTTTGCAGGTTCAACACATTTACAAATCCACTATAAAGAAATACTTAAAAGGTGTTGATGTGATTGATTGGCTTCGTTCTGGAAACTTTAAATGTGTTTTTGCCTCAAACTTCTGGAGAAATTTCTTAAGAACTTTGTCATTACTAAAAATTGGTTAGTTTGGTTTTTTGGCTTAGTATTTAGGGTATTGGTTGGACAATATCGCTTCGTGGGAGCTAGAACTACATACAAATTGTCGAATGGTATTTTACAACATATACATTCTCTTAAAATATTCTCCCTAACACACTCTTTTCATTCCTCTCAGTTAAATTTGTCTGGTTCTCAGGACTAGCTAACTTCAAGCGATCTTTGACTCAATGGAGATTTGGCAATGGAATGGAATGCCTATGTGTTGAAGTTGAGGTATAGTGGGGTGTCCCTTAGCTGTAAGGATGATTCAATTATTTGGTTGCAGAATACAGATTCAAGTGTTGTAACTGTAATATCTTCATATGAAGCTTTAGTTGATCAGAACACAATGGTGGACCCTGTTTGGTGGAACAAAGCCTTACGGAAGGTATAAGTTCCACTTAAAATCATCCTCTTTGTATGGTTATTCCTCCATGATCACATACTAACAGGTGAAAATTATAGACACAAAGGTGGAATTGGCCCTTTTGTATGTACTATGTGTTTAAAGGATGCAAAGAGTACTCAACATTTTTTAGTAACCTATGATGTTTCTCAGACCATTTGGAAGGAATTTTTCACTCAGTTGAATCTTCAGTTTTGTTGGAATTTTATGTTGTTGGATGATTTACTGAAGACCTAGATTCTATTTTTCTCAAGGCATAGGATGATTCCTTTTTATGTTTTTGGGGGCATATGGTGTTATAGAAACAATATTTTGTTTGAAAAGTTTTACAGGAATGATTTTAGTGTATGTTCGAGAATAGCATTGGCAATTAAGGAATCACCTTGCTTTGTTAAGGATGACAAATTCGACTTTATGATGAACCCAATATATTTTGGGTAGAGACATTTAGGATTTTTCAATGGAGTTGTTGTTGGAGGGACTTGTGGCGTTGGAATTGTCATTAAGTTGTGCTCTGATCATTTTTTTAAGATACATCTAGTTGTTGGCCCTGGTACAAACATTAGAGCATAATTACTTGGTTTGTGGGGGTTATGGAAATTTTCTCTAAGGATACACATAAAGGACTTAATGGTTGTTGGAGATTCAAAAGTCATTCTTGATTGGTTTGATGGTAAATCTCAGATGAAGGTTTTAACATTACAATATTGGATGAAAAGTATTATTGTTCTGAAGGCTTCTTTTAGTTGGATTCATTGTTTTCATATTCAAAGAAAGTTCAGTTCTGTAGCGGATTCCCTGTCAAAGCTTGATCTAGGGAAAGAGTTTGGATGGATTTATTTTAAATAATTCTAAGGAGACTTTGTCATTGATTCTGATCTAGGTGGATATCGGTGGCCACCCACCTATTCCAACTGGCTCAAAGCAGTTTGTTGGAAACTTACTATTTTTAGCATTTCCAAACTTCTAGGGGCATTTTGAGGGCCTAAATGATGCTTTTTTGCGATCGAGCACCTCAATGATAACCAAAGGCTTTGATTGAGCCCCAAAAATTAAGTTTATTTTCGATACCTTTCCAACGATCTATTGTGTGCCCCAAATAGATATTGTATGCCAAATTTATGCCCTCGATAAATTGATACACCAAACTACCCAAAACAGGGTCCACAAAATTGTTGGATTTTCATACTCCGGGGTTAGGGTTTTGGATTTTATTTATTTTAAAAATGCCTTTGGAGCCTCATTGTAATAATCATATTATTGTGAATGAGCATGCAAGCCATCACATCTCTTCTTAGATATAAGTTGTCACCATTATAGCGATTTCATTCACTTTGTATTTCATAGTTATGTACTTTTTTGCTCATTAATAGAAATTGTGTATTATTGTATATTTGTATTTATTGTTATACCTATAGTATATCTATGTTATATTATTGGATATATGATATATATTTGTACATTTATTTATTATATCTCCACCCTCATTTCGTGTCGAAAATAATCTGGATCAGTGGTATCAAAGGAAGCTTCTCTTGATCGTTTTTCAGTGCATGTCCCCGACAAGGTCCTAGTATAGAAAGTACAAAGTTGGGTCTCGATCTTGTCTCTCTTGAGTAAAATCATTCTCTCACATCCAAGAAACCCTCCATGGAAAAAGAAAATAAAAGCGATTGAGCAAGAGATTCAATTAATTTGTTGCTTGAGCAAGCTCTCACATGACAGAGGGATGAAATGATGGATAATTTTTTCCACATAATTCAACGCCTTCCAATAAAAACATGCACGTCTTCATAAAGAAACCACCTTGGAGGCACCTCTCCTTTCAAGGTACACATTAATTTTTATATTCTCATATTTGAAGGTGAGATAGATGCAGATGCCCTAGAAAAATGGTTCAATCTACTGGAAGGTTATTTCTCTGTTCATAATTTTTTTGACAGGGAAAATATCACCTTCGCACTCCTTACAGTTCTCCCCCATGTCAAACATTGGTGGGAAACTTACTAGGAGAAAATATTCATAGAGGATTCTAGAATATATGCGGCTGATCCCACTTGGGATTTTTTTGTGGATGCAGTCAAGGAAAAATATTACCATGTTGGTAACTATGACGACCTGTACATAAGATGGACCATGCTACGTAAAGAGAGGGGCCAAGAAGTGTTGGAGTTCACCAATACCTTCCATACCTTGCGCACCAAGCTGGATATCAAATATTCTGAGCGACATTTGGTTTTGAAATACCATGGGGCTCTACACATGTACATCCAAACTGAAATGGAGTTTATGGACATCTCATCGCTAGGATATGCTGTTAAAATCAAGAAAAAAATTAAGCACAATAAAAAATGGGAGTTCGGGTCTGCAAATCCGCAACCAATAAAGTGTGATAAAGATGACCCTAAAAAAAAATCTCCCAAAAACCAGTCCAAGCCACAAAAAAACAAGGGTAAGGGAAAGACGAAAAATGACACTGGAAAGTGGTGTGACTTCCACAAAAGAACCTAGCACAACACCGATGAATGTCACTAAAAAAAGTCATTGGTGGCCAAGATCAAAGAAAAGGAGTCAAACCCCAATTCATAAAATCTCGGCAGAAGACAGATCATCGACACAAACCCCACTACTATTGTCGCGACCACAAAAATTCAACCAGAAGAACTAAAAGATCCTGAAGAGGGGGAGCGCCTCTTCCATTCACGGATGTGGGTTAAGGGGACCCCATTGCATTTCATTGTCGATAGCGGAAGCTAGAAGAACCTCATCTCAGGAGATGTCGTCAAACAATTGGGATTGTTGACAACACCACACCCGTAGCCATACAACATCAGGTGGATTTTCCAGGGACGAGATCTTTGTGTCAGCCATCAATGTCGCTTGTCCTATGGCATCCATCCCTTCAAGGATGGGGTATTGTGTTATGTTTCCCCTCTTGATGTCTGTGATGTTATTTTGGGCCAAACATATATGTGGAAACATCATGTTTTTTATGAGTCTCGACATCGTAATTTTATTATTACTATGGCGGGTCATATCTACATAATACCATAGGTATTTATGACTATTGTTGCACCAAAAAAGTGTCGCAAGGTAATCTCTCATACTAAAAAATTCATCCTCTTCACAATCTTTTCAAAAGGTGAACAGAAGGACATTACAACCACTACAGCCTTGTCCCAAGACCTTTCTAACCAACAGAGGCAGATTGTAGAAGAGAAATAAGATATTGTTTCTTCACCTACAAGGYTGCCTACACACTGCCCATCCAAGCCATACAATAGKTTGGTGGAACAGAATAAACTCCGCTAGCAACAGGTTTGTGGCATCCTTCAACAAGCTAAGCAACACAACTTCTCTAGCAAGGAAATCAACTCACCAAGATTCAGATTCAACAAACACTTTCCCCTCTCCCCCTGAAACTCAACGCAATGGATACCATTACTTCCTAAGGAGGAAGGATTTATCCAGGTAGATATCGGTGGCCACCCAACAATTCCAATTGGCTCAAAACAATTTGTTGGCAACTTACTATCTTTAGCAGTTCCAAACTTTTGGGGCCATTTTAAGGGCCTAAACGATGTTTTTTCGCGATCGGTCACCTCAATGATATATACAGGTTTTGAATGAGCACCCAAAGTGAATCTCCTCATCGATACATTTCCAACAAGATATCATGTGCCCCAAACGAAGATCGTATGCCAAAGTTATGCCCCCAGGAAGTTGATACACCAAACTACCCAAAATAGGGTCCACAAAACTATTGACTTTTCATCTTTCGGGGTCAGGGTTTTGCATTTTATTTATGTTAAAAAGGTCTTTGGAGCCTCATTGTAACAATAATATTCTTTTGAATGATTATAGTCATCACATCTCTTCTCAGAGATAAGATGCCACCATTCTAGCGAGTTCATTCACTCTGTATTTTACAGTTCTGTACATTTCACTCATTAATACAAATTGTGTTTTACTGTATCTATGTGTTTATTGTTATATATCTGTTATATTATTGAATATTCGATATATCTCTATACATTTATTTATTGTATATCCTCTCTCATTTCATGTCGAAAATAATTTGGATCAGATTCTGGCTCCTTCTACATTTTCTGAGTACCTTTTCAGTTGGGATATTGTGTCTCCTCTTTCCATGAAGTTTTTGTTTTTTCCCTTATTCGACAATTTATTGTTAAGGATACATATTTGGTTTAGTATGTGATGGCATTGTTCAAAGCTTTTGCTTGAATACTATTGTGACTCAATATGTGAAAGGATGTACTCTGAGAGTTTCTTTTGATTCATAATGAATAACATTGAAACTGGTTTTTTTTTTTGGAAAAAAAAGTCATTTCATCACATGGTTTTAAGAAATAAAATATAAAATATAAATTGCTAAACAAAATATCATACATTTCAATATTTTATATTTTATATTTTATAGTTGAACTTTGGCTTTGAACTTTATATTATTTTATAATCAAGATTTCATTTTTGAATTCTATATTATTTAATAATCGAGTTTTGTCTTTCAATTTTATATTAAAAATATGTACATCATAAATATAATTGGTGCTTATAATATATAGTCGACATAGCCTAACACTTAATCACTATATCCATAAATACAATGTGTCATGTATTGACTATATAAATTTAAGGGTTGTGATACAAGGTATTTAAGTCTTACAAGATTGCCCTTGGGGTGTAGGGTAATCAATGATGGAGTGTATTGTGAAGGAACTCTGTTATGTGAAGTCACTGGTTTGAAACCCTGTATTACCTTGTGTGTCATGTATGGGGTAGTGTGGGCACACCTAGAGTTTATAGTGTTATATTCGGATAACATGACCCTGTGTCACACAAGTACGTGCCCGACTAGTTGTTGATTCTGCCAATAAAAAAAAAGAGTCTTGCAAGATTAAACTCCAACACTAGATACTTATATGTAATATTATTTTCATAAAAAAAATTGATCCAGGAGGATCTCAGTGGCCACCCACCTTGCCCAACTGGCTCAAAACATCTTTTTGGCAACTTACTATTTTTAGCAGTTTTTTAGCTCCTAAACTTCAAAGATCATTTTGAGGGCCTAAACAACGTTTTTTTGCGATCATGAACCTCCATGATGGCTGAAGGCTCTAATTAATCCCCCTAAATGAATCTCCTCATCAATACCTTTCCAATGAGCTATCGTGCACCCTAAAGGGAGATGGTATGCAAAAGTTATGACCCCGAGAAGTTGATGTACTAACTTACCCCAACGAGGCCCACATGAATTTTGGCACTTCATCTCCTAGGGTTAGGTTTTTGGACGTATAGGGTTTTGGAATTAATGTTTATTGTAAAAAGGCCTTTAGAGCCTCATTTTACTCATATTCTTTTGAACGAGCGTAGTCGTCACATCTCTTCTTAGAGATAAGCTGCGACCATTCTAGCAAGCTTGTTTTCAGTCTGCATTTTACAGTTTTCAACATATTTCTTATTTAATAGAAGCCAAGTTTTACTGTATCTCTGTTATTGTTTACTGTGTCTCTATGTTAATATTATAAATCTTTGGTTTCATTTCATTTCGCTCATAACTTTGTATTAGTGGTATCATAGCGGTCTGCTCCTTGTCATTTTTTTAATGCATGTCCCTGACGTGGTTAGGGTATAGAGAGTTGGGTCTCAAGATTGTTTCTCTTGAGAAAAAAAAATCTCGCACGCCCAAGAAACCATCCATGGTGGTTGAAAACAAAGACGATGGGACAAGAGATCCTTTCAAAATGTTTCTCGAGGAATCCCTTGAGCGACAAAGGAATAGGATGATGGACAAATTTGCACAAATCCTTTGACGAATGCGGACGAGTGACGCATCCACCTCAAGCGGAGGCATCGACCACTTCAAGGTATAGATCAATTTTGATATTCCTATATTTGAATGTCAAATATATGTCGATGTCGTAGATAAATGTTTAAACCTTCTAGAAGGGTATTTTTCTATCCACAACTTTTTTGATAGATAAAATATTACATTTGCGCTCCTCAAGGTCGTCCCCCATGTCAAATATTGGTGGGAGACTTTATTGAGAAAAAAGAAATAGAGGGATCCACATTATTTTTATTTTCTCCCACTTGGGGTTCCTTAAAGGATGTTATTAAGGAACAATACTACCCTGTTGGAACTTATGATGACTCGTATCAAGATGGACCACACTATGACAGGAAAGAGACCAAACAATGCAAGAGTTCACTAATGTATTCCATACCTTATGCACCAAGATGGGTATCAAATATTTCGAGTGACATTTGGTGCTCAAGTACTGTGACGGTTTGCATAGATACATCCAGACATAAATGGAGTTTTTGGACATCTCATCCTTGGGCGTGGCCTATCGATATGCCATCCAAATCGAGTAGAAGTTGAAAGAAAATACGTGTCAGTTTGGGTCTGGTAACCCCTCACTACAGAAGTAGGGAAAGGGAAGCCCCAACCTGTAGAACAAAGGACAGAGAAGATATTGGAAACCTCGGGACAACTAGTCTAAGTCGCAAGTAAATAAGGAAAATGGGAATATGAAGAAAGATATCGGGAAGTGGTGTGACTTCCATAAGATCCCCTGGCATAAGACTATTGATTTCCACTCAAAGCAGTTATTGGTGGCTGAGGTAAAATCCTATGAATCAGATGCGGGTTCTGACTCTAAGTCAGAACCAGAAAAGAGGAGACAAATCATTGACGCGGAACCTAGTGCCACCGTTTCTACCACCAAGATCCATCCCAGTGAACATGATGAGCCAGAGGAAGGTGAGCGCCTCTTTCATTCACAGATGTGGGTAAAAGGCACTCTGTTTCACTTCATCATTGATAGAGGTAGCCATAAGAGCCTCATCTCAGCAAAGGTCATCAAGAAAATAGACTTGTCGACAACATTTCACCCACATCCCTACACCATCAGATGGCTCTGTTAAGGAAGCAATCTTCGCGTCAGCCAACAATGTCACCTGTCATACGACATCAAGCCATTCAAAGACGAGGTATTGTGTGATGTTGTTGCCCTTGAATTTTGTGATGTTCTTTTGGGCCAACCTTATTTATGGAAAACTCATGTTGTATATGAGTCTAGGCATCGTAGTGTTATTATTAATTTGAACATGAAATTGTACAGGATACCTGAGGCAGTCCCACCTAGTGTTATTTCCTTGATCTTTTCCAAGCAATGCAGGAAGGTCATTTCTCGGACCGAGAATTTTTTCTTCTTTGTGATTCATTCTCAGAGTGAGCGAAAGGTTGCAGCCACATCCATGGCCTTCGCAACTGACCTCTCCATGTAGTAGAAGAAAGTGGATAAGGTCATGGAAGAATACAAAGACATATTCTCATCACCTACTGGGGTACCTCTGCACTGTTAGGTCAAGCATCCCATCAATTTGATCCTCAACTCACTGCTACCCAATGGGATAGTCTATCACTGCTCTCTGCTAGAAAATGAGAATATCAAGCATCAGATCTAAGAAATTCTCCACAAGGGGCACATATGACCCAACTCATCACCTTGTGGAAGCCCAATCGTGCTAGTGCAAAAGAAAGAAAGGACTTGGCGACTATGCATTGATTACCAGGCCCTAAATAAAATCATAGTCAGGAACCGGTACTCGATTCCCCGAAACGACGATCTCCTTGACCAGCTCAAGGGGCACAAAAACTTTAGTAATATTGATATGAAGTCGGGATACCATCAGTTCCCAATAGAACCAACAGATGTATGTAAAAATTTCTTCAAGTCAAAAGAAGGTCTTTTTGAATGGTTGGCCATGCCATTTGGTTTGATAAATTCCCCAACAAATTTTATTTGGATGATGGATGATATCTTGCGACCTTTCACTAATTCTTTTGTGGTAGTGTATCTGGATGAAATCATCATCTACAACAAGACTTGGGCATAACACTTGCATCATATTCAACAATTTTTGCACACTCTACGACAACACAAGCTATATGCCAACTTGGAAAAATTCTCCTTCGGCATGGAGAGGGTCCAATACCTAGGCTACATTGTTGATGTGCATGGTGTGCATGTTGATCCAACCAAGATCCAAGTCATATGTGACTGGAAAGCCCCAACCATGCTCACTGAGCTTCATATATTCTTATGCCTTGCCAATTACTATCAAAGGTTTGTGTTGGGATTCTCCCATATTGCATGGACCCTCAGCTAAATAACCATAGGTGGTGTTAAGGAAAAATTTGTGTGGGGCCTGTCCCAACATAAATCGTTCAATGATCTAAAGAAGCGCTTGTGCTCCGCCCCAGTGCTTTCATTACCTAACCTGCAACAACCCTTTGAGATCGAGACATATGCTTTAGACTATTTTGTGGGCGCAGTCATCACTCAACATGGCTACCCCATGGMCTATCAMAATGAGACATTATCAGATGTTGTTCGTAAGTATCCTACTTACGATAAAGAAATGTACTCCATTGTGAAATCCTGCTGCCAATGGAGGCATTAAATTCTCAGGAAGGAGATAGGCATCCACATTGATCATAAGTCATTTTTGTTCATGAAGACACAAGGAAAATTGTAGAATGACTTCCATCAGAAGTGGTCCACATATTTGCAGTAGTTCCACCTCAACATCAAGTATAAAACATGAAGTAGAAACCGAGTCGATGATTTCCTCAGCCGATATCCAATCGCGACACTCACCACAACACTCAATTATTGCAGCAATGAGACCTTCAGATGGCCTCACCTCTATGAGACAGATCCTGACTTCGCCATCACGTACCAGATGTTGGGAGAAAAAACAAATGCCACTAATTTCCATCTTCGGGACGGGCTATTGTGCCATCTAGGCCATCTATGCGTTCCATCAAGTGAGAGAGCAAAGATGATTTTGGAAGCCCACTACAGTAGGGTGGCAGGACACTTCGACCTGGAAAAGATAGTGGCAGTGTTGTAGCGACATTTCTATGGTTGAAACTTCGACAAAATGTCAGCAAGTATATTCGGTCCTACACTTCCTACACTATTACCAAACTGACCATTAAGAAACAATTCATGTACACTCCTCTTCCTACTCATGAAAGGCCCTGGGAAACCATCTCAATGGACTACATATCGGGCCTTCCATCCACCAAGTGGGGAAATGAATGTGTTTTTGTGGTTGTTGATCACTTCTCCAAGATGGCGATTCTAGCCACCTGTAAGAAGAGCATCACAATGGAGGCCATTGCCAAGCTATTCTTTGAATGAATGTGGGTACACTTTGGGATCCCACAAACCATTATCTAAGATCGGGAAAATCGGTTCCTCAACACATTTTGGTCGAGCCTTTGGTCACTGCTGAACACCAAGCTCACCAAGTCCACTTCCTTCCACCCCCAAACAGATAGCCAGACCAAGGTTGTCAACCGGATGATCATGCACATCCTGTGCATGTACAATTACAAACACCCCCGCACCTGGGATGAGAATCTTCCCTATGTTTAACACAACTACAACATATCCATACATATCTCAACCGACCACAACCCCTTTCAGGTGGGGTTGGGATTTCAACCATTGGGTCTCATGGATGTTACACTACCCCTTACGACCACCTAGGAAGAATCATCGCATGATCCAACTGGAGCTGAAAAAGCCACCTATTTCATTGATAAAATCCATCACATCCACCAATAGTTTCAAGATATCTTACAGAAGTCCAATGCCAAGTACAAGTAACGCCATGATCAACATCAGTTGCACACCAGTTTCAGGTGGGAGACAAAGTTTGGTTGCACTTGCAGAAATAACACCTTACATGACCTCAATGGAAGCTTTGTTCACTCCATTATGGACCCTACACCATCAAAAGGATGTGGGTGACAATTATTTTGAGCTCAACCTTCCCCCATTCCTTGGCTTGCACCCAATATTCAATGTGGACCTCCTTCGGCCTTATTTTCCACTATTATTGGACACCTCGGAGATAGAAGAATAGTTGAAACCAACATAGCTCAACCATGACTACATGGAACATGAATCCACTTATCATATTATGGATACATAGGTAAAGGGAACTCACCAACAAAGGATCCAACTTTATCGGGTTGTCAAACAAGGGCAGCTCCTGCACCAAGGCAAGTGGCTCACCCGGGGACAAATTCAACAAAAATTTCCTCATCTGATGGGGGAACTCAACGCAATGGATACCATTGCTTCCTAAGGGGGGGGATTTATCCATGAGGATCTTAGTGTCCACCCACCTTGTCCAACTGGCTCAAAACAGGTTTTTGACAACTTACTATTTTTAGCAGTTTTTCGGTTCCTAAACTTTCGGGGCCATTTGAGGGCCTAAATAATGTTTTTTTTGTGATCAGGAATATCAATGATTTTAAAAGGCTATTATTGATCCCCCTAAATGAAACTCCACATCAATACCTTTCCAACGAGCTATCGTTCACCCTAAACGAAGATTGTATGCAAAAGTTACGACCCCGGGAAGTTGATGTACTAACTTACCCCAACGGCCCACATGACTTTTGGCGCTTCATATCCTAGTGTTAGGTTTTTGGATGTCTAGATTTTTTTCATTCATGTTTATTGTAAAAAGGCCTTCAAATCATCATTGTACTCATCTTCTTGTGAATGAGCGTAGTCGTCACATCTCTTCTCAGAGATAAGCTGCCACCATTCTAGCAAGCTTGTTTTCAGTCTACATTTTACAAGTTTCATCATATTTATTATTTAATAGAAGCCAAGTTTTACCGTATCTCTATTATTGTTCACTATGTCTCTGTGTTAATATTATAAATCTGTGGTTTCATTTCATAAATCCGAATCATTTTGTTTGATTCATTAATTTTGAAGAGGTTTATGTGAAGATTTTTGGGTTTTTTTTAGGTCATGTTTTGAAGAATTAAGAGACTTTTGTTTGTGCATTAATCATGGTAAAATTATTGTCACAATTGGTTAATCAATGTATTCCCTACTCAAAATAAACATTAAAGGGGAATGTTGTTGTAATGTTTTTTTTAACATAGTTACCAACCTGGCAAGAACTGTGACTTCAAAATGAGAACTCTAACCCTAGAACATGTATGTTTGCATCAAATACACCAAAACCAACCCGTGAATCAAAAAGTGGTGCTACTAATAACACCCTTTTTTTCTAGGGTTAAATGTGGCCATTACCCATAATGTTTCTAACAAAAACCTTAAAATAAACCCTCAAATAAAAAAATGGTGCTACTAGTACCACTTTTGTTTTCATGGTTAAAATTACTACTTTTTGAAACCATGGTCTTAACAACTAGTTTCATTGGAACCAAAATATTAAGATCAACACCTGAATCGAAAAGTGTTGTTATGAGAAGATATTTTTTTTCGAGGTTAAAAATACAACTTGTTTGAAACCATGGCCTTGACAACCAATAGCGTTATAACCAAAATCTTAAAATCAATCACCAAATCATAAAGTGATGTTAGCAGTAACACCCTTTTTTTTGAACTTAAAATTGAAATATGTTTTAAAACATGGTCCAAAAAACTGATGTTGTTGCGAACAAATTCTCCCTACTCATTTTTTCTTTTCTCTCACCCTTCCTTTGCACCAAAAAATAAAAATAAAACAAATTTTAAAAAATTAATAATAAATTTAATTTAATAAAAAAAGAAAATTTAAAATAAAACTAAAAAACAAAATTATATATATATATATATATATGCATGCAAATTTTAAGAAAAACTAAATAAGAAAAAGGTTATATGTGGGGTGATGGGAAATTTTCATAATCGTCCCTCAACTCTCCCCACTCTCTTTCCCCCTTCCCTCTTATCTCTCAAATGAACTACCTTTGGGTGGGTTTAAGGGAAGGGTGAACATGGAGTGAGGGTGGGTAAGGTGATTTTGTTTGCAATAGTACTAGTTGTTTTGGCCATGGTTTCAAAAATATTGTAATTCTAAGCTAAAAAAAAATGTGATATTGCTAGCACCTCTTTTTAATTCAAGGGTTATTTTTAAGATTTTGGTTTCAATAGTATCAACAATTAAGACCATTGTATCAAACAAGTTGTAATTTTAACCTCAAAAAAAAAATGTACTACTTGTAGCACCACTTTTTGATTTATGGGTTGATTTTAAAATTTTGGTTACAACAATGTCGATTATTAAGGCCATGGTTTAAAAATAAGTTGTAATTTTAACACTAAATTTTTTTATTTTTTATTTTAGGTGTAATACCATTTTTCAATTTGAGGGTTGATTTTGTGAATTTGTTTGCAACAATATAGATTGTTAAGGTTGTGGTTTCAAACAAGGTTTAATTTTAACCCACAAAAAAAAAATGTACTTCTAATAACACTACTTTTCACTTTGGGAGTTGATTTTAAGGTTGTTAGGAACATTACGAGTCATTGTTGCAAAATGTTATAATTTTAACTATGAAAAATGGATGCTACTTGTAGCACCACTTTTTAGAATAGGGATAAAAGCAACCCACTAAATATAACATCTAAAAGAATTGAAAACTCTAAAAGATTCTTGTCAAGTTGGTAACTATGTTTTTTTTAAAGTCTTTTTAAATTATATATTAAGATAGATTATAAAATGTAATATTAATATACTTAGATGTATGAGTAATTATCTATCAAACACTTTCATAATTGGTATGCAGTGTCAAGGTTTATCTTATTATGTTATCTTTCTTTCATTATGTTTCCAAATCAAAATTAAAAGAAAATATTAATATTGTGTTGATTAATCATATATTCAAAGTATCAAAATGAGTTGTGATCATTAAAAAAAAAACCTTATAATCTTATTAAGTTATGATTCTATAAACCCTTAATGACCATCCACATAGGTTAATTGCCAATCCTAATAATCCTACATCTAAAAGGCACCTTATAATCTTATTAAGTTATGATCCTATGCATCTTATAATCTTATTAAATTATGATCCTATATCTATATCGTAGTAATCCTACATTTAAAAGGCACTTTATAATCTTATTAAGTGACGATCCTATAAACCCTTAATGACCATCCACATAGGTTAATTGCCAATCCTAGTAATCCTACATCTAAAATTAGGGGAGAAGGTATATACTACCTACCCCACACATATATAAGAGATGCCAAAACCTCATCTATGATAAATTTCAAAGATTGAGCATCATTTAAATATACAATATAAATTGCAACATATTGCATATTTCAATAAAGAGATATTTACACATATTTATGGTATATTAGTGTATTGGGATCTCTTTGTGTTTGGGTTTAATCATAAGAGATATTTACACATATTTATGGTATATTAGTGTATTGGGATCTCTTTGTGTTTGGGTTTAATCATTTTGTTCACACCCTAAGTTTTAACTTTAACATTGTTTTTATGTTTTTGATTATTAAAGGTGTATTCAATTTTAATTTCCTTTTCATTATATGGTGAATAAAGACATTAATAGTTTTACCTACTTGTAAGTTGCTCATAATCTCTTTCATTACCTTTCTCCTTTGAACGTAAAATTTATTAGCAAAATAAAAGCAAGCAGAGATAAGAGGCAAGCTTTTTCAAAATTCTCAAAACTACTTCCAAAGTTGAAAGGTGACTAGTTACTTAAAATATTCTATCTAATGTAAAACGAAAAATTGAGAAAAAAAATACCAACCAACCTTAACCTGAACTACAATTGCTTTACAAACTTACTATTTCTTTAAAAGTAAACTTAAATCAATTAAAATTTGAATTAAAATTTTACTATGTATTATTAGTCCTTGCCTCTGCTAGGGATTATAATTTCCACTTTGTGGTCAAATTCCTTTGACCTTGTATTATTTCATACAACTCTGCAATAGTTTTCTTAAGTTCTATCGAAATACTATGATATTTTGATTTATTTTCAAAAACAAATTTAATTTCATATTTATGAAATTTTAAATATCAAATTTTCCATTCATTCAATTATATATGATTTGTCATAAATCCCTTGGGTATACAATTTTGTTTTCACTAATTCTCGTAATTAAGTAATGATTTAAAAAATTCAAATTTCTTATTCATTTCTATGAAGGATTTTACTATTTGTAATGAAGTCTATGAGAACATTGTAGTGTCTTCTCTGACAATGCTTCAGATGACAGACCACCTCACCGCCTCAGAGTCCACATTGTTGCAATCCTGCAATCAAGCCTTATGGACTTGGGAGCCACCTCACCATGCCAGACTCCACAATGTTGCAATCCTGCAATTGAGTCTTATAAAGATGGGAATTGGAAACCAACATACAACTCATGTTTGCATAGCAGTTATCCATGGCTTAGGACGAGATTCACCAACTCCTCGTTAATTTTGTTGAGGTTGGAGAAACAGGTGTGAGACTCAAAGGAGACAACCCATTGGTAAGTTTTCTGAGTACATAACTCATTGGACCATAAGTTCCATATCTCGACTTTATAACGTATTTTTTTCTAGATCTTCGTTACAGCCAAACTACCTTCCTTTTCTTAAGAGACATGATTGAGGGGTATCTCCTCTACATAGGAAATCGTACTAGCACATAGCACCTTTAATAGCACCTCCACATTATCACAAAACTAGAATTTTCACCTTGACATGATCCACACTTTTAAAGACTTAGGTTATTTTTAAAATGTCTTTGGTTCATTCATGGATAATGAAAAGTGAACATAAGAAATTATGTTTAACTTATTGAAAAGAGAATAAATTGTACCTTAAGCATAATTGATCCAATGTGATAGCAACACAATTTTCATGTGCCAAATTCTGATACTAATAGTGTATTATTTATGCAGTTTTGAAATTCTAATACTAATAGTGTATTCTTTATGCAGTTTTGTTTGAAAGAATATATCTAGTCTAATTAGGATATGATCAAAGAAGGTGCCTATTTCTCTTCTTCTTGCTTGATAGAGGGTTCAAATTATGATGCCTTTATAAATAAAACACTGTGTAAAACATGACTACCTAATCAATCTTCAACCCTGGAAATATACTTGTTACAGAATGGCAAGGAAACATGCCAAAACATTGGCTATAAATACACAACTCACAACAAAGAATCCCAAACACTAGTGTGGTAGAGAATTCTTGAAAAACTCTCTGAACATCATAACTAGATATTGGATTGTAAAACCTGATTTATGAAAGAACGAAATCTCCCAAGTATCAATACAAAAAATAACTAAATCTTCATCTCTAAACCATAAACAACAACAAAATAACTAAATCTTCATCTCTAAACCATAAATAACAACAACCCCTAGTCGAAAGGCAATACGCAAAAAAAAAACTTTTTGGAAAGAGAAACTACGTGTGATCAGATTATAAAGTAGTCGACTCACTCGTGCTTGATTTGGGTAGGCATAACTAAATTACATATACACAATAAAGTACATATAGGCATATGGCCCCTCAACTAAAAAGGAAGGCTTTTCATTTTGTTAATTGATCCTTGTAAATGATTGCATGAGCTAATCGTGTTCATTGTTGTGATAACTATATTTAAGTCGGATGGGGTTCAAAGGAGATAGAAATAAATTTAAAAAGGCAAGTGGAATTTGTGGTTATGGCTTGTGGCTGAAGTGACCCAGGTTTATTGTGTTAGATCCATTTTTACATGTCTACCATCTGTGTGCTCAATGAAGAGTTTATGTTGGGTTCCACACTGTTAGGCATAGTCAAGGTGCTCTTTCCTTTGCTTGGTTCTGGTCCTAGGTGAAAGAAAACATATTACATGAAAAGGTCTTAGGTGGATTCAACATTATATAAATTTATTATATACATCATTAGATATGCACAAGATTATAAGATATTTATCCACAAACATTGGATTGAGTTCTATGTACCAAAATTTAAGCATTATTTTATTAAGCATTATTTTACAAGGTTTCAAATTAAAAAGATGTTATAGATGTTATACTTAAGATCTTGTAAAAAATACATAAAGAATAGTGGTTGGATATATATACACCCATACATTGAAGCTGCACATCTTAACAGAACCACAAAACCATTTCAATATAGCCAAAATAGTGGCACTGCTTCTTCACATAACCCAATTATAAGGAAAATAATAAACTAGAAAAGGTTCTTAAAGGGGTGCACATATATAAGTCAAAATGAGGCGCATTTGTATAGTAGAAAGCCACGTAGAATATCCTCTATAAATTTACTTTTGTGGAGCCCAAATCTTAGGATTTGTGTGGAACTGAATACATTTAAATTAATTATTAATTCTTCTCCATGCTTCACCTACCCTACCATGAGTTATTTCCAATGTGTTGAGCACCAATTCTCTTTCCTAAGTGAAAACCAATTCTTGCATGCATTATATATTTGATCTAGGTGTCTAGGTTTTCCTGAATCCTGATGAATATTTGTGTGGAACCAAATACATTTAAATTAATTATTATTTCTTCTCCACACTTCACTTACCTTACCCTGAGTTGTTCCCAATGCATCGAGCACCAATTATCTTCCCTAGGTGAAAACCAATTCTTGCATGCATTATATATTTGAGCCAGGTGTCTAGGTTTAATAATGCGATAGCCATTTTCAATACAAGCACATTAAGTATGTTAGGTGTTTTCTAACTAGCATAATACCACGAGGATTATGTTGATGCCAAGAGCGTGCTTAAAAGAATGGTAAATGTGCCCTCTATGTTGTCATTAATTGTGTTGGGTGTTTTTTACTGAATTGTTGCCATGACAGGAAGTACAAGGTTGATGCCATGACCATATGTTGTTTATAAATAAATGAAATCTGAAATTAATCCTAGTTGCATCGTGTGTTCAGTCTTCTATTTTCTTTCAAATTTATTGATTAATTTCAAATATAGTAGAATACCTGAGCTAGTTTCTTGTAGGCATATTTTATTAATTTCAGAAATATTGAAAATCACTTGAGCTAAGCTACCGTATGGTCCTCGTCATAATTAAGTTTACAATTTATGACTAACATAATCAAATTGTTCAACGAGGTAAGGATTATTTTCTTTGCAACTATTTCCCTTGTTTTAATAACAGTTCTCCACGTTGTAGTTGTAACATCAACATTTCTATATTTATCCCAAATCAATCTTTAAGTAAACATTTTTGGAAGTTGATCCCCACCTCCCCTCTATGACCATAATGAATTGCATACCCTTCATATTCCCATAATTAAGAGATAATCTTTGGCAGTGTCCCAATGATTATAATCAAGTGGGAAGGGAAAGAAATATAGATTCCATGTGAAAACTTGTTAAAGATTATTTCATTCTGTGGGATTTTGGGCTAAACACTAACTTACATTGTATCACGAACAAAACTAGTGGGAGCAGAATGTTCAGGAATCATAGTTTTACAAGAGTTTTGTGAAATATCATAGTTTTATAAGAGTTTTGAGAAATTTTCCTTACACGTGCTCGAATATTTTCGTGTATTCAACTTTGTCAAAAAGGTTAACTCGCCATACCCATTTTCTTCTTTCCAATGTACCATTTAAAAAAAAAATGTAATTGGCATCATCATTGTCCAACCTGAAATAAATTTGGCACTGGCAATATCTCTTCCTTAACCAGCACCTTACAAAAATGTAATTGGCATCATCATTGTCCAGCCTGGAATAAATTGGGCACTAGTAATATCCCTTCCTTAACCACCACCTTACAAAAAAATGTAATTAGCATCATCATTGTCCAACCTGAAATAAATTTGGCACTAGTAATATCCCTTCCTTAGCCACTACCTTACCAAAAAATGTAATTGGCATCATCATTGTCCAACTTGAAATAAATTGGGCACTAGTAATATCCCTTCCTTAGCCGCTACCGATGATAAAAATCCTTATAAGCAAAGGCCCATCCACATCCATATGAAGTGTGTTATTTTTGGTTTTATTTTTTTAACACTATATCCACATCCACTTTACTTGAAATCTTGTTGGTCTAATTTGAATATTGGTGTACAATTTCTTATTCCGTTATTTGGTAGAGAAATAAGAAAGTTAAATATTTTATTTTTGTATTTTTTAATTTGTTTTTAATGTAAAAATGGATTCAACACTATTGAATACCCTTTAATGTAACCAAATTGTGCAATGCTAATATTTGACATTTTAGGGATACACATCCTTCCTTGGTGTAATCGTTTCCTTAGGAGAACTAAATATAGTAGAGGTGTAATCACTGCCTTAGGAGAACTAAAGATAGTATAGGTTACAACACTATGATCCATCCATAAAATATTATTAAGGGCTACTAAGGAGACCACACCTATAGATACTTGATGAGGTGGGACAAAGACTCATCTAGGGTCAAGTAGGGACTACTAAGGAGCCGACACCTATAGATACACGATGAGGTGACACCTATAGATACACGATGAGGTGGGACAAAGACTCATCTAGGGTCAAGTAGGGACTACTAAGGAGCCGACACCTATAGATACATGATGAGGTGGGACAAAGACTCATCCAGGAAGTATACCAACATAAGGAGAGATGTCTGTAATTCCATAAATCCAAAATGTTTCTTATTGAATTCATAAGGAGAGATGTCTGTAATTCCATAAATCCAAAATGTTTCTTATTGAATTGCAAACAAAAAAAATGTTGATTTCAATACACGACACGTTTAGATTATAGTAGAAAATTAAAATAAAAAAATGAATTTAAATATGATTATGAAAAAAAAATAGCAAACAAAGTCCACTACTACTTCAATATCAAAATATATATCTTATATACTAAAAATATGCATTTTTCTCCAAATATTCAAAATAAATTAACTTTAGAAATGTATAATAAATAATAATAATAAATCATTATGTTATTTAATATTTCTAAACATTTTCCCCGGATGCGGGTGTCACCCTCGTCCACCTGGCGGGCACCTCGAGGCCCCTCAGCACATGAACCTATGCTTTGATGCGCTCCACCTCACCCCCTCATGTGAATTAATCGCCCTCCCGTCCCGAGACGTCATTCCATTACTTTGCCTACGACTCTCGCCTTCCTCCTCAATTGCGATGGTGGTTTTCCAATATCAGTCAGTGACCAGCCCACCTCACATGAAAGGTTGGTAAGTATTGAAGGCCAATGATTTGACCCCCCCTCCACATGACACTTATCACTCTGCTAGCCTCACTCTTCGACATATTCCTCCATTGTTTCCTTTCTTGCAAGCTGGCTCTTTGTTCTCCTCAAGTAGTGAGAGCTCTTGTTCCCTATATACCTGTTGTCTCTCCCTCAGAACGCCTCAGCACACCCCTCACTCATGCCTCTCCCTCAGCATGCCACCCCACCTTGGGGTGAAGTGTAACTGTGAGGGTGCGATCCACAACTCTTCTCCCACTCGGGCCCCGTCATGGCCAACCAAGACGGATACTACCGCTCTGTCCCCAACTCTCTTCAAAAACTGCTAGAGGATTGGGAAGAGGAAGTTGCAGGCTCTCTCCCAGCCTCCCAACACACCTTCATACATCGTTGCAGTTACGAGGTTATAAAAAACCTACTCGCCCACACCCTTCTCAACCTCCTGGGTGTTTTTGTTCAGAGACCACCTAGTTCTCCTCGCTCACCCCACTCCCCCACCACTCCTCTCCTTTAGCTCCTCCCTCCCCCGACACCTGTCGTCTTCCTTCTGTGTCCCACCCTATCCCCTCGGCTCCTTAGGATAATTCCAGCAAACCAAATGCCGAGACTACTCCAAGAAACCATAGTTCGTTGATGGATCCCTTTATCAAGAGCGCAGGCCTCTCGATCAAGAAACCAAGCTCGAACAACTCTAGCTCCTCCAGAAATAGTGAAAACGAATTTGGTGGTTGCCCCATTGTAGAAGAGATTCCTTTGGATGGCCCTCCAATCGTGACCAACAAGCATACATGATTCACAGGCTTCTGTTCTTTTCTTTTTTTTTTCAATTATGGCTTTTCAAGTTTTTTGGTCTTATGATAGTAATCAAACATATAATCATTCTCATTATTTTTGTAAGCCTGGTTTCCCCCAAAGGGAAGGCAGGATGATTATGTCTTTTTTCCAACCTAGTTTCCCAATAAGAAAAATCCTTAATTTTGTTCATTCACAAAAATAAACATTGTGACTTTCTGATTATATCTTCATTATATTTAAAAAAAAAAAATCCAGAATTTACAAAATAAAAACATTTCTAAACATTTTAAAAATTATTATTAATATTTTTTGAAATTACAAATATATGTTATTAAAAACATTAAGTATATTATTAAAAATATTTTTTTAAAAATAATCAAAATATGTTAACCATATAAAAATAATAAAAGAATGTCATGTCATGAAGGAAAATTTTGTCATTTCCTATAATAAAAGTCAATATAATGGAATGTTACTACATAAATTCATGTATGCACGAAAATTTTGTCATTTCCTATGACAAAAAATATCAATATAATGGAATCTTATTACTATAATTTAGATTGTGACAATAAAGGAAAAAAATATTTTTCTTTCCAATAAAAATTATTTAAAACATCAATATAATGGAATCTTATTATTATGATTTAGATTATAATTTATATTATGACAATAAAGAATTTTATTTTTCTTTTCAATAAAAATTATTTAAAACATCAATATAATGGAATTTTATTATTATTATTTAGATCATAACAATAAAGAGAAAAATGTATTTTTATGTTGTAGGTTAAACATTCTACGAAATGATGATTTTTTCTGGGAATATTTGTCTGAAATACGACGAGAAATTGTTAGATTTGTATATTTGAGTGATTATTTATGTATAATCTGAGTGCCCTAGAGGTTTTTCAACATGTTGAATCCATTTATGCACTCATAAATGGATTTTGAACAACAAAAAATAATGTTTCATATAAATTTATATCGTTGGATTCCGGCGAAAAAAGTCATTCCGTAGAACAACTAGACAATGCCTATTTTTTTCCAACAAAAATGATTTAAAACAAATTATCTTTCATACTTTTAAATTTAAATAATTGTAAATTATTTTTCATAATTTTAATAATTCCTAAAAAATTTAAATGATGATGATGATTAACATTCAATAAGACCGAATTGGTCTATCAGACCTTAAGAGGGTAAGTGATTACTTGCGATTCTTTTGAATTTTGTTTCTGTGCTTGAAAAGCATTAAGAGAATCTTTCCAAGATCACCATATTTTTGTTGAGTAAAGAGGTTAGGAAGGTTGGTAGTGTGACAAATATTTTGAAAATGAGATCTAATCTAGGTATAGGCTGGACAATCTAAGAGAAAGTGTTTTTCATATTCAACCTTCTTAGTGTCACAAAGGTGACACACTCTTTCATCCCATGGCGTTTTAGGAATTTACCAACGCCCAGTTTCACTATGGAGCTCGTGAGAATTTGTTCTTATCTTAACAATGCTTATTTTTTTCTTTACACTTGTCAAAACAAATAGATAATTTTGATCTTCTAGATTAGGGTTGATTACATCCTTATAATACCTTAATTTTATTTTTCCTCTAAATCTTTATGACATCACATTTTCTCCTTAAATTTTGATTTGATGATATTTTTAATAGTATCTTTATTATGCAAAATGGTGTCTTCCACGATTCCCCAATAATTTAGCCAAGATAGGGCATCTTTATGCCATCCTTGCTTGAGTCGATGGTGGTTACGACTCGATTTTGAAGAAATTTTAGGAAGCCTCTTGTCTTCCATCTTGTTTAACTTGTTCTTATACATTAGGTATCTAGTCATAATTGTGTTCTCAATGGGGGAGAGCCTTGCTTCTAAGAGGAGGATGGGATAGGGCGTATTTCCTTTAATTTTGAGATTATAGGTTATAAAATTATTTTGTATTTGCTCTATCTTTCTCCAGGATTTACGAGAGGTACTACATCCCCATACTTCACATCCATAAAGAATAACATGTGTAAGAAGAGTCTCAAAGAGGAGTTTCTTCTTATCAAAAATCCAAAGATCGATTGATTTACAATTTTTTTCAAGCCCATAATAAGCTTTACATCCCCAATAATCCTTTTCTCAATGCTATAATTCCAGTTGAGCTCGTGGTGAATATCAAATCCAAGATATTTGTATAAATTCAATTCCTCCAAGTTGTTGTTGTCATATACGAAGGTGTTATAAGTGATCTTATTGGATTTAATAATCATGACCTTAGTCTTATCAATATTAACAGTATACCCATATTGGAGCAAAAGTCCTCGAGGATTATTAGTTGGTTTTCAAGATCATGGGGACTCCTTGCCATAAGAATGATATCATCGGTGTAAAGAAGAACATTGATGACCATACCAGTGAGAGTAGGGCCAACACAACCTTCTTTTTCCAAGCAATGTTATAACTTGTCAATGTATATGCCAAAAAGGGTAGGGGACAAGGGACAACCTTGTTTGACTCCAATATTGTAGTTAATCTATTTCGACCAGCCCTCAGTGTTTTTAAACTTAGCAATAGCGTTCTCATGCATCCTTATTGCAATAGCCCTCAAATCGAGAGACATTGTTATCTCTTCCAACCTCTTCCAAAGGTTTTTCATAGGAACCGTGTCAAAATATTTTCTAAAGTCAACAAAACAACAAAAAAGATTGGTTTTAGTATTGTGGAACTCCTCTGCAATGATCCTAAAGGTAACAAGATGGTCCATAGCTGAATGATATCTCCTAAACCCGGCCTAGCCTTTATCTCTTTTACCGTGACTTTCTAGCCAAAGGTTAATCTTCTTTTCCAAAATAATTCCATAAAGCTTGGCTAAAATCAGGCTAATCATAATTGTCCTATAATTAGAGGGAACGTTTTTATCCCCATTTTTTAAAATATGAACAATCAGGTTTTGCATCCAAGGTTTAGGGAACCCTTGCTTGACTGCTAAATTGAATATCTTGTGTATGTGAGGGATAAGGATAGGCCCTCCGATTTTAAAAATTTCAACTTGGCTTCAATGTCCTTAGCTTTCCCATTTGCAAGTCGCTTAACCCTGAACTTTATGTCATCTAAAGAAAAACTTCATCCTGTGTAGGGGCAATAGGAATGGTGTCCATGGCATTAGGGAACTCATAAATACCTTTAAGGTAGAAATTCCAGTCCCTTAATGGATTCATATTATTTTATTTAGTATTGCAGTTTAGAATTTGGCTCAAGAACTTCTTAGGATCCAACTTAGATAGTTCTGAAAGTTGCTCTTGCCTTTTATTGATATAATACATTTTTCCCCTTTTAATTAGGGATTTGTTCGTATTGATCTTATCGAGTTTTAAGGACTCACTAGAAGCATTCCTAATGACTTTCCTAGCAATTTTACATTCTTTATCATACCAAGGGTTGGTCGTTCTATTATTCTTTTTACAGGACACCTCGAAAGAGAACTTGTTAATAGAAGCAGAAAGGGTAGTTGTAAAATTATGATGGAGTTATGCAATGTTGTCCTTATAAGTTAGAAGATGTAATTTACTAAATTTAAATACTTTAAGAAAAGGTCAACTTTACTTTTGTCAAAGCACAATTGCCTTTGATTATCATAATTCTCTTCAATGACACTCGTATGCATGGAAAAGTGTAGAGTTAGGGTTAAAGGTTTATGATCAAAGTCATGTTCATGGTCATTTAAAAGGTCAAAAGTTGTTATTTGGTTGGAAACGGGGATATTAGATATTGAATAATCTACGACACTAGTACCTAGCCCATGAATACAAGTCATCTGGTTGGAGTTTGGCCACTTCATTACTCCATTACAAATTATTAGGTCTTGAGAGCTGTAGAGATTGACCAACTCAATACCAAACAAATTCTCAATTAAGTCTTCAGAGCTTATTTTGTAGCTATTAGATAAAACAAGGTCCTCATCTAGCCATAAATGATTGTGGTTGGAATCAATGCTTAAAAGAGTAGCTTGTTTAGTTGCAGTCCTAGCATTAAAGTCTCCTAGCAGGAGGATATTACCTTCATTTTTCAAACTATAAATATCTTGTTCTAAATTATTAGAGGGACAATTTATACCTAGATTGTTTTTCTTATAAAAAGTAGAATTAATAGGTGAAAAACAACAAATTGCTATATACATCTTCTTAGCATTGGTGTCTGGAATTTCTATCCAAAAGTATTGATTGAGAGGGTTGATCTTATGAATTTGAATGTGAGGAGAAATTACATTTCTAATATAACAAGTTATGCCTACTATCCCTTTACGGTGGGACTTTTTGTTCCATACCAACCACAAGACACATCATTCTATGTTAGGGACCTTAGATTCTTCATGCTCCCAAGTTTCAACTAGACAAATAATATCAATATCACTCAGGATCCAACTTATCATAGGACCTTTGAGCCATGGAAAGTCACGACAATTCCAAAAAAAGATCCCGAGTATCCAAAATTCCTATTTATTATTATCCTTTTGGTATCTATCCCTAACAATAGCTTTTCGATTTCTAATTATTTCTCATTTTCCTATTTCTTGGCTTCTTTTACCTTTTGAACTTCCTTACTTAATTCAGCTTGGTCTTCGGGAATGAGATTTTCATTTATAAATATTCCCACCTCTTTTAAGCTCAGAGATTTACTGAGTATGCTATATTTATGGTCATTACAACTTATTTTGACACGGATCAACCTATCTTTGTGATCAATTAGTTCTTTGCTTCTATGAGGTAAGTTGTATCAATTTGTGATTTATTATTTAATTCTTCTTTTACTATTGCTAGCATATCCTCC